>BMAU01006644.1:0-37500 GCA_019973935.1 Trichonephila clavipes
AATAATCTATTGGAACCATCCAACCCATGGATCTGTCAATAGTTGCCTGTAACTCATTGTATATATTTTTTCAATAAATAATGAACAAGTCTCATTTTTTTTGTCAGAATGATTTCGGTACAACACTTGTTGGACCACCCCTATCGTATTTAGAAATCTGGATCGAATCGAGTCACGCGTCAGAATATCCTTTGAACCCAACTTTGGCGTTTCAATTTTGTAAAAAAAAATTGGAAAGGGGGATCGAGTCGTCGCCCCCTTTTTTTCGGGTATACCAAGTTTGGATCGCTCAGCTAATGTGCGCTCATTTAGGCTGAATAATCTTTCTGGGCCAATCGAGTCGACTCGGTGTTTCAAGACAACGTTGGATCAATAGAAATTTTTCACGTTACCTCATTAGAGTATAAAAGGCCAGCACCTTCGGAGTGCTTTTGAATGGCTAAATGTTTTTGTTAAGACTGTCAGGATTTGGAGTCTTGTTTCCATCTCAAATTCTGGCACAGTAAATGTTCTTTAGCAAAAATCTTCAAGACCGAAAATAGGGGGGCAGTTCCCCCCTCTTTTTTCGGGTTCATTCATACACCAAGATTGGAACCTGTAAATCGCCCCTTCTCATCTAGATGCATCACTGTGAATCGTTTCCAAGATGGGAGGCCTTCTCACCTAGATGTATCACTGTGAATTGTCACCAAGATTGGAATGAGGTGGTCCTCCTAGATGAATCACTGTGAATCGTCACCAAGATTGGAATGAGGTGGTCCCCCTAGATGCATCAAATTACCTGTGAATCGTCACCTAGATTGGAAAGAGGTGGTCCCCCTAGATGCATCAAATTATCTGTGAATCGTCACCTAGATTGGAATGAGGTGCCCTCTCATCAAATATGTCATTGGACCCTCCAGCTCACCGTGTTAAAACTATTTTTGGGAGACCTCTGTTTCAATTTACCTGTCCAGCATGTCATTTTACCTGTCCAGCATGTCACTGACCCCCGTGTTAAAACTATTTTGGGAGACCTCTGTTTCATTTTACCAGTCCAGCATGTCATTTTACCTGTCCAGCATGTCATTGGACCCCGTGTTAAAACTATTTTTGGGAGACCTCTGTTTCATTTTACCAGTCCAGCATGTCATTTTACCTGTCCAGCATGTCATTGGACCCGTCCAGCATGTCATTGGACCCCCGTGTTAAAACTATTTTTGGGAGACCTCTGTTTCATTGGTTTCATTTTACCTGTCCAGCATGTCATTTTACCGTGTAAAACTAGCAGACCTCTGTCATTTTACCAGTCCAGCATGTCATTTTACCTGTTCAGCATGTCATTGGACCCCGTGTTAAAACTATTTTTGGGAGACCTCTGTTTCATTTTACCTGTCCAGCATGTCATTTTATTGATGTCATTGGACTCGTCCAGCATGTCATTGGACCCCCCGTGTTAAAACTATTTTTGGGAGACCTCTGTTTCATTGGACCTGTCCAGCATGTCATTGGACCTATCCAGCATGTCATTTGAACCCCGTGTTAAAACTATTTTTGGGAGACCTCTGTTTCATTTTACCAGTCCAGCATGTCATTTTACCTGTCCAGCATGTCATTGGACCCCCGTGTTAAAACTATTTTTGGGAGACCTCTGTTTCATTTTACCTGTCCAGCATGTCATTTTACCTGTCCAGCATGTCATTGGACCCCCGTGTTAAAACTATTTTTGGGAGACCTCTGTTTCATTGGACCTGTCCAGCATGTCATTGACCTATCCAGCATGTCATTTGACCCCTGTCTCAATCGTCGCTTTGGGGTGGCATGAAACATTTTCTCTCGGCCCTGAAAAATCTTTTGGTGGGAAATTTGAAATATTTTATTTTGCTCATACATGATTGCTCTGTGGCATACTTTGTGGCATACATGGATCGAGACACTAGACACAACGTTGGGGTATAAAAACGGGTGAAAGTAGACACGACTCATACAAAAAGAACCGTTGGAACGTTCCTTTGGGATCTGAAAGGCAAGTGTTGGATAAAAAGTAGAGGGGGACAAGAGTCATGTAAAAGGAGCCGTTGAAACGAAAAAAAAGGGGGGACGAAAATACGGTGTCGATTCAAAGGAGAGGGTTTCAAATGAGACAGTTTTCATGATGAATTTCAAATGAGACAGTTTTCATGATGAATTTCAAGTGAGATGGTTTCAAATGAGACATTTTTCGTTTCAAAGTGAGAGGGTTTCAAATGAGACAGTTTTCATGATTACTTTCAAATGAGATGCTTTTCATGATGAATTTCAAGTGAGAGGGTTTCAACAAAGGTCATTTAAAAAAAAGGTCGTTTTCCATTTCCAATCATTTTTTGAAAGGGTCACGGTGCTCAGCTATTTTTTCGACCGACTGTAATAATTTTCAGTTTTTGTTGAACGCGATTTTTTTAGCATTTTGTATCAATTTTCCCAAATTATGTAACAATCTGTGTAGAATTTTTAACTTCGATGCATTATCAATATCAAATTTGTCCTTATAACATCATAAATATAATGTAAACATGTATCAATATGTAAAAGTCATGATTTGGGAATATATGATTTTACGACGATAGAAAAATATAATTATGGATTTGTGTTTGTTCCCATGCAAACACAATTTCTAAAAGTTTCGAAATTCAAAATTTTCTCTAAACTGTACAAAAGATTTCTAAGAAATTAAAAAATAAAACTGTTTTTATGTTTTTAAATATGAAATTGGTGTATTTTTATGCATGTAACAAGCTTCTCGTAACGACAAAAATCATTACACATCTGAGTTGTTGTTAGTTACCTATTATTGAAAAACTTTTGAATATTAAAGCTTAAAAACTTGTCTGAAAAATAAATAAATATTAATATTTGCAATTAAGTGAAATATTTAAAATACATTATTCAGTTTTCTCAAAAAACATGTAACAGAAAAATATCACTATGAATTTTTAAAAAAATTGACATTTTTTGTCACGATATATGGACTCCAGTCAAATATTTTGGGAAAATCTCCCCAAAACTCACATGAATATATATAGTTATATATAAGTAACATGAGGGGAAAAATTCATTTCATTCATACATTATATTCTGAGAAAAACACGAATAAAGTTTTAAAAACATTTTTGAGAAAATTGAATTTTCACTATAAAGTGCCTCTTTATAGCGGTATTGCTGGTATTACATCAATTTTCTCAATTCTGTATCAATTTTTGAAGAATTAGTAGCTTTCAAGCTTTACAGATATCAAATTTGAACATAATGCGAAATAAATATAAGGTGAAAATGTATCAATATGATTTTTGTATGAATTTGAGATGGTATTTAAAAGTACCTGATTGTACGACATTTTGAAAGTTTTCGCTGGGATTTTTTGTAAAGTCATCATTAGGTTTTGTTGTTGCAGACACACAGTTTCTAAGTTTTAAACTTCAACACGTACTCTAAACTAGACAAATGATTTCTAAAACAGCCAAAATAAAACTGTTTTTATGTTTTTAAACATGAAATTTATGTATTTTTATGTATGTAACGAGTTTCTCGCATAGACAACAAATATCACATTTGATGTGTCATCACATACCTTTTTCTCAGAAACTATTAAACGTAAACACTCAAATTTTTATTTTATGTCATTTAGACATTTATATTTAAACTGAAGTGACATTTTTTTAAATATATTTATTGTTTTTTCAAAGACAAACTGTTAGTTCACCGAGCATTAATATTATGAATTTATTGAAAATTGTTATTTTTTGTTATATCTGCTTTCTATTTGGATGTTTTAGGAATATTTAAAAAATGTCACTTCAGTATACACAATTGCATTCAATAAACATAGAGTACATACATACAGGAAATTTAAACATTTTTAAAGATATAAATTTTAGAAAACAGAAATTTTTATTAAAAAAAAATCTTACCTTATCAAAAAAAAAATGTAGCCTATAATTTATTTTGGAAGGGTTATGAAGGGTAAGATTCTTGATTTCCTTCAATTTCCATTGATTCAATGGATGGTATGAAATGTCTATTACTATTGTTTAGATGAAAAGCAGGTGTTTTACATCTAAACAATTTCATCAATATTTTAACGACTATTACCTGTCCAGTATCAAAATTGGTTGTAATAAGTACACTAATTTCTACCATATCCCTCATTTTTAAGCTACTGAAACAATTTTGTAACTATCATTTTTTCATAAAGCACGTTTTCAATTTTTACAAACAAGTTATTAAATACTTAAAAGTATAAAAATTTCGAAAGGAGAAATAATACTCAACAAAAAAATTCTAATTACACAACAAAATATTTTCATCATATTTACAAACTTCGCTCCAAAAGTACATAAACAAACTAACAGCTAAACTTTCAGTTAAGTTTCATTTAATCTACAGTTAATTTTGTGTATGATTAAATGAAGTTTTGTGGAGGCATTGCAAATTCTCAGATTTAAAAAGTCAATATTTACACTTAATCTGTGAAAGTGGGCGTGACCGAGGCAGCTGATTATTTTTAAAAGTCACATTTTAAAGTACTTCTAATTCATATAATGGCTTATATATTATATCGTTGGAAAGGTAATGATTTGGAGATTTTAGAAATATCAAAAACTCAAAATCGATTTTCAAAAAGTTTTTACCCTACTGACTGCTGTTAAAACTATTAAAAAAATCTTGAAACTCTTGCTTCTGACTCTCGTCTAAACCTGTCTTAGTAAGATGAATGTCTAAATTCCCCTCATCAATTGATGGAATAATCTTTTCTACCTGTGAATCTGGAATCGCCAACGATTTCTTATCAAAATCCAATGTTATTTTTGATCCACTAATGAAATTTACATCCATAATACAAGGGTATTCTAAATCCATCAAAACGTGAAACTGTCAGGTTTTCATAAATATTCCCGTATTCTTTCTTGCAACTCTACTACCCCTATATTTCGACATTAGCTCCCTGTGCTGTGACCACCTGAGCATGAGATTTCTTTTCACTTGTTTGTAAAAAAATATTTCTGATAAATTTCTTCAGATATAGACGACTTTTCCGCGCCCGTATCCCAGAGTGCTTTCGCAAATGTTCCATTCAATAAAATAGGAACATACGGAAGTTCCACTGGCGACATGCATATAGCTGAAAGTCTAATCGGAATATCCTTTCCCGATTGTGATTGATCAACCTGATCATTCTGAACTTTCAACATATTTAATCGACCCCCATGTCTTCGATCTCCTCGACTAAAATTTTCTCTCGGACCCCTATTTATAGATTAATACCCTCTATTATTAGTATTAAACCTTCGATTATCCATATTAAATCTATTTCCGCTCTCGAACCCCTGGTTCCTCTGACTCCTCTAAGGACCATTCTCGTAATTACCCCTATAACTATTCCTTCTATCATTTGGTCTTTGTACTACTTCCAAATTTCTCCAATTTCTCCGTCTGCCGTCATCATTAGACATCCGACGCACATCCCAATCTCGTCTTCCTTCATTCTCGTTATTTCTCGAACTCCGCATTTCCTTACATGTATACCGTTCCTCAAACTTCGTCATCACTTGTAATAAGTGAGCCGTTGTGGTCGGGTTTCTCACTTCTAAGTAATCTTGGACTTGAGATTCGAGTCGAGTAAATATATGCTCCAATAAGGCCTCCTCGGACATTTTAAGTTCAAGTTTTTTGTGAACCTTCAAGAAATCGTAAATAAAGTCAGTCGACTCCTGCCCCTTACTCTGATGCGTTGAGTAGAATTTTACTTCTAAATCCTTCCTATTCCAAACAACTGGAAAAATTTTGGTCAACGCCTCTTTCAATTGCGCGAAGTTGTGATGCCCCCTGGGTCACACCTCCAACACCAAGATTAATTTGAGGCAAAGAACCACTAAGAGCCATTTTGAATAATAATAATAATTATTTTTTATTATACTTTTCTCAAAAAAATCTCTGATAACATATAATAAGATAATGTTATGTCTCTTAAAGGGATTTGCCGTTATATTAAATTAAATTACTAAGAATGCAATTAATTAATAATCTAGCTCAAACTCAAGTAAGGTTTACCGAAATAGGAGATCCGAGAAATACACGTATTCAAATTCTTAACTTTCATTAACTTTAACTAAGTCGCTTAAACTGACGCTTTTTTTAAGCGTACGTGAATTATATTTACCGCTGGCTTATATCAGCTTTCTGGTACGTCTCGCAGCACGTCTTCACGAATCTAATCTCCTTGAATCTTCTAGTAATACGTTTAAAGATACTGGCTCACAATAGCCTACCATCATCTCTCTTGCTATCTCGCAACTCTCGACTTAAATACCTTATCTAATTTAAATATCCCGTACCTCTTTTTGGAGTTGATTCGAAATAAACGCGAATTTATATTCCCCAGAAAGACGCCTAAGAAGATTAGTGGAAAGGTTCCGTACATATTCGTCACAATCCCCTCCAAAAAGAAAACGGGATTTATTCGAAGGTCACAAACGGCCTGAAAATAAATTTCGTAACCAATTCCTAGACTTGATTTATAGTCCGGACGACTTTAATATCCGGATCTACCAATCGGATACTAAAAATTCTCCTTCCTTAAGGAAAAAAAAAACAAATTACGACCTAAAACTACACTTTAAAGGACGTAACATTTACAGAATTAGATTTTCCTACACCAAGCCCATTTGGCTCTGAGGCGAGGGAAAAACCACCGAAGTGGTAAAACACCTGCCTGCGTGGTTTACTTAACTACTTAAAAATCTACTTGAATATTATAAAACATATTCGGACTTGCATCTTGCTTCTTTTGTTGAATATACAATGCTCAGGGTCAGCTACCTTGAAATGAGAATTTCTTTGTGTGAAAAAACAAACATCTATAGCACATACAGACTCCTTCATTTTTACATAACATTTTCATATACATCAATTGAAGAATCTGGTTCCTTAACATTCCCATTCCATGTTGAACTCGGATAACTTGAGTACCCATCTAATCATTCGACTAGATAAGTTTTTCCCATTCGTTAGCTTTGTTAATGCCGCATGATCTGTGATTACCTTCACCGGCAGGGATCCGAAATAAGTTTTAAACTTATTTAAGGCCCATATCACCGCCAAACATTCGCGTTCAGTAACAGTATAGTTTCGTTCCGCTTTATTGAGGGTTCTAGACGCGAATGCAATAGGTCTGTGGTTTTGATTAAGCACAGCACCAATTCCCACCCCACTAGCATCAGTAAATAAGTTAAACTGTTCTGTAAAATTCGGCAATTGTAAAACTGGTGCCTCTGTTAATGCTCGTTTTATCTTATCAAAAGAATCCCGTGCTTCTGTCGACCAATTAAATTTAGCCCTCTTTTTCTTCAACCTATATAATGGTTCACATATGTCTGCATACTGCGGTATAAATTTCTGATACCACCCCGCCATCCCTAAAAATTTCGATACTTCCTTACTATTTTTAGGAGATTTAATTTCTGTGATTGCCTTCATTTTACTATGGTCTGTTTCGATCCCTTCTTTACTAATTACGAGACCTAAATACTTCAATTTGTCACGTACGAAGCGGCATTTTTCTTTATTTAGTGTTAGCCCTGCGTCTCTCAACAATATAAATACCTGATTCAAATGATCTAAGTGTTCATTAAACGATGGAAATGTTATAATAACATCATCCATATAAACCGACAGGAAACGCCCAATAGCAGGTTTTAATAATATATCAATGGCTTTTTGGGAAATTTAGCGCCGCCCCTGAAAGGCCGAAAGGCATTCTGAGGAATGCAAACGTGCCATTGCAAGTGACAAACGCGGTTTTCTCGATATCTTTTGGACTAATCGCCAATTGAAAATAACCACTTTTTAAATCCAATGTGGACATCACACTCCGGTATGCAGAATGTTTGTGATTAGATCATCAATCACCGGTAATGGATATCGGGGGTATTTAGTTATTGCATTAAGTTTGCGATAATCAATCGCGAGTCGATACGCCTCAGGAGAATCCGGAGGAAGGCCATTATTCTTGCACGTTAAAAGTACTGGTGACGCGTATGGTGATTGAATAGCACGAATTGTACCCTCTTGCAACATTTTCTCAATGGGATAATCGATTATTCCTTGTTTGACCCTGTCGCATCTGTAGGGTCTCGACACTACCGGTCCCTTGTCCCCAGTATCGATTTCATGGTATAAAACATGAGTTAACCCCGGCTGATCTGAAAATAGCCCTTTAAAAAACATTAAATAAATTCCTTAATTTTTGCTTTTGCCCCTCACAGAGCTTTTTATCTGATAGATCAATCTTGACCGGCTTGTCCATTTTCTGCAACTGCTTAATTTGGTTATCCGGAATGATCAGCGATTTCTGGTCGAAATCTAAAGTTAATTTGGACTCTTTCATAAAATCAATGCCTAGAATGCATTGGTACCGCATATTGTTAAGAATGTGTGTGTGAGAGAGAGAGAGAGAGAGAAAATTCCCAGGTTTTCTGAAATTCTCGGATCCGAATCTGTAATTTGACCCGACCTAAGTGGCAACACGGGGCTCCTTGCACCGTCACTACTTTATCTTTCGTCTTTTGACGAGGTCGATACGAAAAATATTTGCGATAGACCTCGTCCGATATGAAAGATTTCTCCGCCCCTGTGTCCCAAAGGGCTGTATAATGAATGTCTCATTTAAAAGAATAGGGACAAACGGTAAGTCTACTGGAGTCATTCGTAATGAGGATACCCTAATAGTTTGGTGTTCTGTATCTGGAGGATTTTCCGTACATTGCGATCGATCACTGCCATACTCGCATCGATCGCTTAAAAGTTTAAATATCTGTTTCGATCATTCTGACCCCTGAAAGCACTATTCCTCAAACCACCTTGTCGACCGCCTTGATTGTTGGAATCTATGATCCGATTGACCACCTCGGCGTCAACCATCGAATCTCTGATTATCCACAACACCTTGACTCTCAAATCTATTGAACTCTCTCCGTGGTCTACTATTGTCCGCGTATCTATTGTTACCTCTCGTTTCCCTCCAATTTTCATGTCGATTCCTGTTAGGGAAACGATTGTTCTCGTTTGGTTTTATATATCGAGATTCCCAACTTGAACCTCTGATCTTTCTATTTAGAAACAGTTTCTCACACTTATCAATAATTTGTAGAAGGTTAAATGTGGTTTGCGGATTCCTAACCTCTACATAAACCAAAATCTGAGGTTCTAACCTACTAATAATATGATCGATCAATTTTTCCTCCGTCATTTCGAGTTTTAAGAGATTTTGTGAATCTTCAACAAATCATACACAAAATCAGACGGTTATTGGTTATGCTTTTGAGATGATGAATAGAAACGCGTTTCTAGCTCCGACCTATTTCTAACCAAGGGGAAATGTTCTGACAACGCTTGCTTTAAGGACGCGTAATCCATCGCCTTGTCTTCAACAACCCTATAACCTAGAACCTCAAACCAATCTAGTGCCCGTCCTGTGAGATGACCCTTTAAATATGCACAAGCGAGTTGTGTGGGTATCTCGTAATATGTTAAGTTATTATCCATATTTTCCAAAAATTCAACCACATTCTCCACCTCCCGAAAGGTACTGCTCAGGGATGATTCGAAAATTAGATCCGACTCTAAACTCGGGTTTTACTCGTTGGGCGCCTTGTGATGACCTCCCTGGGTCACACCTCGAACACCAGATTAATTTGAAACAAAGAACCACTAAGAGCCATTTTGAATAATAATAATAATTATTTTTTATTATACTTTTCTCAAAAAAATCTCTGATAACATATAATAAGACAATGTTACGTCTCTTAAAGGGATTTGCCTTTATATTAAATTAAATTACTAAGAATACAATTAATTAATAATCTAGCTCAAACTCAAGTAAGGTTTACCGAAATAGGGAGATCCGAGAAATACACGTATTCGAATTCGTAACTTTCATTAACCTGAACTAAGTCGGTTAAACTGACGCTTTTTTTAAGCGTACGTGAATTATATTTACCGCTGGCTTATATCAGCTTTCTGGTACGTCTCGCAGCACGACGTCTTCACGAATCTAATCTCCTTGAATCTTCTAGTAATACGTTTAAAGATACTGGCTCAATAGCCTACCATCATCTCTCTTGCTATCTCGCAACTCTCGACTTAAATGCCTTATCTAATTTAAATATCCCGTACCTCTTTTTGGAGTTGATTTGAAATAAACGCAAATTTATATTCCCCAGAAAGACGCCTAAGTAGATTAGTGGAAAGGTTCCGTACAGATTCGTCAGAAAGTCAGTCACCGTGTTCTGCACTAACGTAGACCCGACAATCTCGTACCAGTCTCTCGATCTACTCAGGAGATGACCTTTCAAATATGCGCATGCCAAATTACTGGGTATCTCTAAAAACTTGACATTTTTTTTCAATACCCTCTTAAAATTCTACATTTTCAGACCCAGAAAAATACAGTTCAGGCAAAACCCTTAACCCTGCTGCTCCTTCTACCACGGGGTTAGGGAAATTTAAATGCCCATTAGTAAACCTAGTTGGGCGCCAATATCAAGTCCCCGCCGATGGGGCACGCGTTCTACACTATCCACGCGACCTGTGTCTATGGGGAGGAACGAGGGGAACTACTAAAGTCATTCATACTAAAATCTGCTTATTAAGATCTTAGTTTAAACACAATACAGGAACAAGAAGAATCTAAGGAGTATGATCAAGAACGAGAAAACACAATACGTATTACCAATCGATAGCGCAACTAACCACTGAATCTAATTTTATAGATTAAATACTATCTTAATAGGGTAAATGCTTTATACTTAAAGTTTAATTCATTAAGCTTACCGCTATATCCTAGATAAACAGCTACGGTCCTTATAACTTCTGTTCTGGCTTTAATCCGGATATACTCTGTTGGGCTCGGACCCACTTTTGGTTAATCTGCACCGCACTGTTAGGCTAATTTCCAGGATTACGATTCCTCTTCTAGACTATATCTCATATCCCATACGACTACCTTTCTACTTAGCAAACACACCTAGCGACCCCGCGAATGCTAAACTTCCCATATATAAATATATGATTCCTAATTTACATATACACGTTCTTCTTCCTGAGTTGGCTGGAAAGAATTGCCATTCTGGCCCCAAAGAAATACAAAGAGGACAGTTAATTGAAATCGCGATGAAAGCCCCCTCACAAAGTTATCCTACTTCTAAAGGCAATTATTTAAATGTAATTGACCTTTTAAAGTCTCGATTTGGAAGAAAGGATTTACTAATTGAAGTTTATATTTGTAATCTTTTGGCTTTAGTGAACAACAAATCAGCCATAAAAACTGATTTATACGGAAACTTGGTTCCTATTTACGAGCGTTAGAGACATTAAACGTGACAACATCAAATTATGCAATAATGACGTTTCCTGTTGTAGAATCATGTCACCCAGCAGAGGTCTACTAAAGTTTATCCTATACAATGGGTACGGAAACAAATTAAAACCATGATTTCCAAATTTTAAATATTAAAATTTATTTTAAAGAAAAGACGTTTAAAGAAAACCACTCAATTTAATTAGTAACACTCAAGACATGACTTCACTCCTTCGTACCCAAAGCGGAAAGCATTCTTTTCTAACCCCCAAAGGGGAAAGGGGCTATTCATCCTCTTTTTCAGCTGGCGCTCCCTTGAGCAGGTGGTGTTGGACACCTCTACTCTATCTGAAAGGGGGAACTAACCATCCCCCTTAGCAGGTGGGGATGAACCTTCCACTCCTACACCTCCCCCCTTAAAAAGCTCATCTGTCATTCCAGGACGATGCAGCTGAAAAAAAGCTATACAAACAAAACAACAAAAGAAAAAAACCACATGCATACATATATGGCAAGAAACGAGATAACGAGAGAAATTTTTTTCCAGGTGTCCCGAGAAAAGAGCTTTTGCTAATACGACTCACAAAAAATAGTTTTTGCAAATTATATTAATACGCTAGAAAATTAATATCCATACAAGTTACACACACAAACACAATAATACTCAAAATATATTTAAAACATAAAAGATAAATTATTAAAAATATATCCCAAAATCTAAAATAATTATACAACATATATTAGCAACGCATATTTAGAAGCCAAAGTTTTAATCTTTAGCAGTTTTCAGAAATTATGGTACAGAAAACGTTAAGTAATCATTAGCTTAAATTTAATAAGTCAACCTGGATAATGCATCACTTTCACATGCTTAAGCCTCCACCCAAAAGTTAATTTCTATATTGTACCAGAAAATTTATCTTTTTCTCCCCCCCCGACCAATTTCTAAGTAGAATGAAAGTAAGAAAGATCATTCTCAATCCCAAAAGCGACAAAGGGCAACCTATGCATGTTTTTGTCCTCAAAATATCCACATAAACCTTAAGTACCTTCAATCCTGTTTTCAACTCCAAATTAACAATACCTGTTATGAGATCTCAAAAACATTGCACCAAGGTTGAGTCAAAACAATTAGAAATGCATTCTTTATAGGACCAACCACACCTATTACTATACAAGATTCCACTTTTAAATCCACAAGTTAAGGCAACCTCATTCTTTGTAACATTGACCTCTGGCATAATACACATTATTTTCACAAGGGAATAAATATCATATATTGGCGTTGTCCCCATAGTACTAACAACTCTTACACCATCGACAAAACTAAGGGTTTTTCGAATGATTACGAAGTCAGTAATATTTCCTCGTCGTTTCAGCGTAATCGCGATATTAGGAAAAATTTCAGTACTTCCAACAGTTTGAAACTGATTTTTATTCACATGTTCATCACTGTCATTCAACAAGGTGATTACATTAGATATACAGCATTCTACAACAATTCCAAAGAGAATAAGGTTATTCTCAGAATCCAATGAATCAACAGAAAGAGTTACCTTTCTCTTGCTTTCTTTTATATGTTGTCCATTTGTTTGGATATTCGATGCATTAATTTCCACTGCAACCAAATTTTCATTTGGAACATTCGATAAAGAGTGTGTGCAAGTTACAGAGAGTAGATCGGTGCCCACTTCATGGCTGCAAACTGGTTTTGAATCTGTTGAATTAATAATTACTTCTTCCTTTGAAGATTCTCGAAGTACCGCAGGATTGCGAACCAATTGCGAGTTTTCTATTACCCCTTTATAATCAGAGGAACGGATTAACATGTCGTTTACCAAATTTTTAGAGATAGGCACAACACCGTGCCTAAGGTCATTCTCATTTCCATGTTGTAACCTTTCAATTCACCCATTTCACGCTTCCCAAATGCAGACGTTATTTGAATTGACCCTCTATTACCAATGATTTGTCCTTCGACATCATCTGGTCTTACCACAGACATCTGGGCACCTGTGTCTATGACAGCATTTACCATTTCTTGCTCACCCTTGACCTTGACGTGAACAACCCTTAAGTCGCCTATTCTCTTTTCTACCTTGATAGGAATAGTTACTGGTTTCGTAGTAGCCATCAAAACTGCAGGAGACGCTCCCCTCACATGCTCCTCGGCTCTCACGATACTAATTCGGTAATTTGAAGATGTCTTCTTCAGATCTTCTGCATAACTCGCCCGCCTAACATTAGACAGAATACTTCCGGTTTCTAACCCCAAATTATGCAATACGGATTCCAAGCGCAGCATTTCGAACTCGCGTTGTTCTCGCAGTTGTTTGATTGCGTGCTGCCTGGCGATTTTTTCCTGTTTGGTAGCGTGTTGCCTGGCGATTTTTTCCAGTTCAATTACGTGTTACCTGGCTATTTTTTCCTCTTCTTCCCTTTCAACGCGTTCCTCTGAAATAACAGATAACTGAGCTCTAACGAACTCTTCTTCGTAATCTTTATCCGATACCTTCTGTGATCCAATTCCTCAGCCAACAAAATTAAATCCTGCTTTTCAGCTTTCTCCAAAAATGCCATTTGAATTGTTTTTCAATATACCGATACTAACCAAATAATCAACGAAAATAACGCTAAGAAGGATTGCAAAAATTAAATACCACAAATATATCTTTCATTAAACACAAAAACAACGTCCGTTATGCTAACTCAACACTCAATGAACTAGGAGGAATTCCAAAATATTGTATTATATATTTCGCAATATACCAAGTGTACTTAAATAACTAATAAAATAATTACTTAATATATTACTAATTATATCACTTAATAATCTCACTTCATATATTTCTGATACACAATAATCTTTTAAAATATTACCGATACACAATAATCACTTAAAATATTACTGATATACAATAATCACTTAAAATATTACTGATACATAATAATCACTTAAAACATTACCGATATGCACAACTTAATCTATTCCTGGCTGGAATAATAGAACACTACAAAATATATTCGACAGTTTTTCTCCAATTTAAACTGACAATATTTTTTTTTTTCACATAAATCCAAAAAATACTATACGTACATAAACACAAAATAATTTAATTGACATGAAATAAGTAAAGGGTGTTTTTTTAGAGGTATAGAACTTTAAATTACAATAAAACAACGATGTATAATTCGATTGACATGAATTTTTTTTATTCGAAAGATAATCTTGTGGCATCACATTTTAAATATGAGTTCTGGCATATGACTGCCACGGCTGGCTCGGATGTAGTCCAATCTGGACGTCCAATTTTCGATGACTTTTTCCAACATTTGTAGCCGTATATCGGCAATAACACGGCGAATGTTGTCTTCCAAATGGTCAAGCGTTTGTGGCTTATCCGCATAGACCAATGATTTTACATAGCACCACAGAAAATAGTCTAGCGGTGTTAAATCACAAGATCTTGGAGGCCAATTCACAGATCCAAAACGTGAAATTAGGCGGTCACCAAACGTGTCTTTCAATAAATCGATCGTGGCACGAGCTGTGTGACATGTTGCGTCGTCTTGTTGGAACCACAGCTCCTGGACATCATGATTGTTCAATTCAGGAATGAAAAAGTTAGTAATCATGGATCTATACCGATCACCATTGACTGTAAACGTTGTGGCCTTGATCGTTTTTGAAGAAGTACGGACCAATGATTCCACCAGCCCATAAAGCGCACCAAACAGTCAGTTTTTCTGGATGTAACGGTGTTTCGACATACACTTATGGATTAGCTTCACTCCAAATGCGGCAGTTTTGTTTGTTGACGCAGCCATTCAACCAGAAGTGCTCTTCATCGCTAAACAAAATTCGCTTATGAAAATCGGGAACAACGGCAATCTCGTTTTGGGCCCATTCGATGAATCTACGCTTTGTTTGATGATCGTTTTGGCTTCAATTCTTGCACGAGTTGGATTTTGTAAGCCCGCAAACCAAGATCCTTCCGCAAAATTTTCCATAAAGTGGATGGACACAGGTCCAATTCCTGTGCTCGATGGCGGATGGACTCATTCGGGTCTTCCTCAATGCTACGCTCTACAGTAGCAATAGCTTCTTCTGTACGCACCGTACGGCGTTTCTGGGGATGCGAGTTATCAATTAGAGTAAACGTGGTGCGAAAACGTTCCATGGTTAATCGAATTAACTGCTCTGAGGGACGATTTTGTCGACGATAAAATGGACGAATTGCGCGATACGTATTCCGCACAGAAACCTTATTTTCGAAATAAAATTGCACAATTTGAAAGCGTTGTTCAGGCGTGAGTCTATTCATGATGAATTGCCAAACCAAACTGGTTTGGTATCAGGTATCAGGTTATCAGGTAACTGGTCACTTGACAGCTGTTAAATCGGTCGCCATCTTGGAAAGTAATGCCAACTTAAACTTCTATACCTGAAAAAAAAACACTCTGTATTATTCTTTAGCATTAATTTTTCAATAAACTGAATTGTTATTCACTGACGTGAATTTAGTATTGTGCATTAAAAAAAATTATAAAATATCATAAAAAAAACGTACAATCTTTTCACATTAATTTTCAATTATAAACAAACTGTTTCATATAACTAGTATATTTTACCAATATATATTGCTTAATGCATTAAAATATGCATACAATTAACAAACTATACGTATTAAATTACGGCAACTTGGAACATGCAGCTGAATGAGTTTTCTAAAAAAAAATCATAACATACAATAAATAATCTTTGTAGTTACTTATCAAAAACAATCTTATATAAAATTATATAAAAAATGTTAAATACACATGTAAATCATGAACAGATGTTCGAACTATGTCTGTTCGAGTGTAACACAAATATCCTCAATGCAGGAATCAACAATCACAGTGTTTTTCTAACTATTTAGAACTGATGTTCTAGCCCTTACGAGCAAATTATATACTGATGTATAATAATTTCAAATTGAACTGAGTAAGAGCGCTTCCCTTGGGTGCGCTTCTCCTAGATTATCAGCGTAAGCTAGAGGTGTAGGAATAAATGAAGAACCAGAATCTGCCATAATCTTAATATTACTTTATTAAGATCTTAACTTAAACCAATAACATATTAGGTAATAATATGATATGTGAGAGAATCTACGGTGGCGACATACACAATATATAATACCGAACTAACGTAACCCGGACCACTATCAATAACTAACTCGCCTAAGCTCAATTTCAATGTAAACACAGATCCGAATAATTAAATTGTAAATTATACCTTAATGTCCAACGAAACAGCAATCTATCTGATCCTAGCTGAAGTTGCTGTTCACCGGCGTGCAATTGTTTGCACCTTGACTAAAGATTCTCTGTCACGCGTAACCTCTCTTGACTGTCACTTAACTTCTCGAAATACTCTTCACACTAGCAACACGGACCATCATAACATTCCCCAAATGCCACACCGCTTACTCTAAACGTCTGTTGTTTAAAAGCTTCCTAATTTACATCTTTCATTCACGTTTTACTTCTCGAGTTGGTTGGAAAAGAATTGCCATTTATTCTGGCCCCAAAGAACCCAAAAGGACATGTTAATGAAAAAACGCGTGAGTCCGTCTCAACTGGGGTTCAAAAATCTTACAATTCCATGGATATGCAATGAAATACACAGAGGAGTAAACGATTTTTAAGTTTTCTCGTTTTTAGAACTGACGTTTTAAAATTCTTTCCATTCATATGGAACAAGAAATAATAAAAATCTATACTAATATATAATAATTAAAATTTGAACTGGCGTTCAAAATTTTATAACTGCATGGATATGTAATAAAATGATATACTGAGGAGTTAATGATTTTGAAGCTTTCCTGAATTTTTAGAACTGATGTTCTAAAACTTACTTTCCATTGATATGGAAAAAGAATAATAAAGTATATACTGATGTATAATAATTCAAAATTGAACTGGCGTTTAAAAATTTACGACAGCAAAAGGATATGCAGAGCAAAAATCCGTACACTGACGTAAACAAAAATAAAATCAAAATTCTCTCTTAATAAAATGGATGTCAAACAGTATAATTTTAGAAATTTCTCTCATTTTATATTACAGGGAGTTGCAAGAAAAAACTCTTAAATGATTCATTTCCTCGCGGGAATCCCAAAAAAACTCCTCGAATAGTAAGTATCCTACCAGTTACGCCACTAAGGTTTGCGCCTCTCAAAGATTTGATCCTACTGACTGCGCCAATAAAGTTTGATCCTATACAATGGGCACGGAAACAAATTAAAACCGTGAGGTCTAAATTTTAAATATTAAAGTTTATTTAAAAGAAAAGACATTTAAAGAAAACCACTCAATTTAATTAGTAACAATCAAAACATGACTTCACTCCTTCGTACCCAAAGATGGAATGCATTCTTTTCTAACCCCCAAAGGGGGAAGGGGCTATTCATCCCCTTTTTCAGTTGGCGCTCCCTTGAGCAGGTGGTGTTGGACACTTCGACCCTATCCCAAAGGATGGGAAACTGGCCATCCCCCTTAGCAGGTGGTGATGGACTCTTCCACCCTACAGGTCTTAAAGGCTTGGGACAGACATAGACTCAACAAAAAGGTCCAAGAAGATCTAGCTCTTGAAAAAGGAAAATTTCTTGAAAATTTGATGCCTTTCCTACGCCATGAAGTAGAGAGAGAACATCGTGTTTTAGCAGAAAATACGTTTAGAAGTAGTACGAATCTAACGGAGTCCCATGAACAAGTTCAACGAGATGAACCTACGGCTACTGCCCTAGTAGTAAACACACATACAGGGAAAATAAGTTGTATATTTTGTCACCGTTCTCATTCAAGCCAGGATTGTCCAACAAGAGTTCCGACCGAAAATCAGAGGCTATGCGTCGGAGACGCTGCCTTGTTTGCCTTAAACCTGGTCATGTTGCAAAAATGCATAACAGTAGTTTGAAATACTTGATTTGTGGATGGAGACTTTGCCCAGATGTACGCAAAGAAAATCCTACTTCACCAAAGGATAAGGTGAACAATGCTAAGAGGAAAACCTCACGGATCACATCAGAGCTAACAAGTGAAGAAATACAGAAATCAAGACTTGCTGTCATCAGCATAGTACGAATAGAACAATGATCTGAATTAAAGGAAAAGATCCAGTGGCATTTCAGTTCCCCTTCAGCACCATGGTACGGTGGTTGGTGGGAGTGGATGGTTCGCAGTATCAAGCAGATTCTACGAAAGCGCCTTGCAAGAACTCATGTGACTTACAAAGAGATGCTCACACTGTTATGCGAAGGTGAAAGTGTCATTAATGGAAGACCTCTTACATATGTTTCGGATGACCCGAATGAAACGACAGCAATAACTTCAGCTCATTTCATCCAAGACATCAGAGGATCAGAAGTACATGACTTGAATAGAAAAGATTTAAAACATCTATTGAAAAGAGCGCGTTATATATTTATGAAATTTGAGGGATAATTTACGAAAACGTTTTCAAAAGAATATTTTGGAGAACTTGTGCGTATTCCTAAGTCAACATCTAAGAGAAAAGTAATAATCGTTGGGGAAATTGTTCTCATTAGATCAGATAACTCTAAAAGACTAAACTGGCCTTTGGGTCGTGTCATCGAACTGTATCCAGGCAAAGACGGCATCGAAAGAGTAGCGAAAATACGAGTGGTTAATGGCATTGTTATTAAATCTTTGCAAAGACTTTATCCTCTTGAAATGACTGTTTCCGACTTGCCATCTGATATAGCATGAGGTGAAAATTTTCCAGAAGCCAATAAAGACTGACAGACTAAAATCTCCAGGGGTTCCTGGTTCAAGCCCTCTAGCTTCCAACCCTGTGCCAGAAGTTTCACGGCCGGTGAAACAAACACGTTGCGGTCGGCGAATAGTTCCCAGACAACGCTTGAACTTGTAGATTGTTGTACATATTAATTAGGGATTATAGACTCTAAATTTGAATTTTACTATACTTACATTTTTCATTTTATTGTTAGCACTGTATTACATATTATTGTGCATCCTATGCTTAAAACAGGCAATAGTAATTTTGTATTATATTGTTATTGTTTTGTATTGCATTTAGCTTTGCTCGCAGTACAAAAGGTGGGAGTATGTTGCCACTCCTAATATGTTCAACATTTCCTGTTGGATAATATTTAATATTTGTTTTGTATTTGATATTCAAACCTCTCTGAATTTGACGACAGATTCTTTAGTTAAGCATGTTTATGGAATACTCTAGGTAGGTTACGTTTTACGTTAAGAAAATAACTGTATTATACTTTATGTTTACGGAGCGTGTGCTCAAATAATTCGTTGTTTAATGTATATAGCTGCATTAATTCATTAGTGTAAATAGCCTCATTTATCCTGCGTGTTGAAGAAGAATAAAAGATATTGAAATCGAAATCGAAACTTTCTCGAGTCACAACAGATAGTCTTCCAAGAGGATTTTCTGTCGAGACCCATTTTAAGTGTTCAAAACCTTCAACAATGACTTTCCAGATACTAGACACTGGTATAAATCTAAATCTGAATTAAGAAAGGGAACTCAAAATTTGCTGAGAAAGAGAAAAAGAATACTAAAGAACTTCAAATGATAAATATAACCTTCCACCCTTACGCACCACATACTTTCCATATATACGCATGTACAAGCCTCTAGGTTCTGAAAAAGTGAGTGAGTGTGAATATTAACCTTGCACTATTCACACACACACACAGCTACTTGGGGGCTTTTGGCAACGGACCTTGTAATTTTGAACCATGGTCAAGTGACGAGAACGACATATGAGCTGGTACCACCTCTCCTAACTTCCTCATCAGACAAACCGTAGGACGCTTGAGCCTCAACAGATTTAACATGCATCGCTTCCACTTACATGGCGGATGTTGAGTCGCGATCACACTCCAACAGAGGTAAGTTTCTCTGTTCAGGTGTGGCAACAGGAGTAAGAGAGAAAAAATAGCTGAAACGGGGGATAGTAGCCTTTATTGCTCCCACAAAACCAGAACTGAACTGATAGCTGAAACGTTCTATTTTGAAAAGTATGATGAATGAAAAGCGTTTAATATGTTTGTGCCATCTGTTTTGATTTCAATATGTTACTGGTGTTTTCTTCAGTGTTTCGACCTATATAACGAGACTCCTGCATTCATTTTTACAATCAATTTAATAGGAATTATATTTCTGGCACCCCCATGCTGGGCGGATTTTGTTTTGGAGTTTGATAACGGTAACATTTTGAAGTTATTGATATAATTATATATCTTGAACATTTACATTTATCTCTCATTGAATACATGAGCTAATTTAATAAGATAGTAAAGATGGAAATTATATTAAACGAAATAAAATAGCACAGCACGAAAGCCTACTTTAAGTTAAAGAGTGTATTGAGATAAATGAAAATGCTAACGTAGAAGAAGTTGAAATTTGTTTACATTTGTTTAAGCAAAAAATGGACTCATTACAGTTAACACATAATTATTTGGATATTTTAACAGATGAAACAAAACTCAAGACTGAATTTAATTTTGTAGAAGAATATCGAGATACGGCCCTGAGAATGGGATTAAAGTCTAAACGAGTATTTGAGAATATTAAGAACAAACAAAATAATAACGAATATAACAATTCTGGTAATAATTCTCATTTTGCTAAGTGCGAGAATCCATATAAAACGATTTCCCCACGAGTTCGTGAAGTTGAACTGTATAAATTTGGCGGGATGAATTAAGAAAATGGTTAACCTTATGGATTTAGTTTAAAAACATACACGCAAATAAAATTTTAACTAATTGTGATAAATTTCATTACTTCAATCGAGAAAAGTGAACTCGGATGCTAGAGAGCTTATATAAACTTTTAATATTACTAATGAAAACTACCCATTGCTGATAAGAAAGTTTAGTTGAAAGATATGGAAGAAAAGAACTATTAATTGATTTTTAAGTACGAGAACAGTGGTGTAGCTAGTTACCCAAAGGCCCTGGTGTAAAAAAATAAATAAGGGCCTACCTTGGTTAGGTTTGATGAATCAAAACTATATAGTTACATTAAATATACAAAGCCACTTTAACATCAGTTTCTTATCATGCTCTGCAGAACATAGGAAAGCAAAGCTACATTCGACCTACATGTATCTGTATGAGTTTTCTTTTATAAGGTTTAAAGATGACTCAGGTTCGATTTGACATAACAGACCTCTTCTAGAAGAGCTGTGATGAGTTATAAAAAATTACCGGATGTGGAAGACAAGAAGAGTAACGTAATAGAAAATTAAAAAAATTAATCAATAACGAACAAGATAACAAATAATAAGATATATATTAGTTCAGCTACTTGAGGGCTTTTGGCGACAGACCTCGTAATTTTGAATAATGGTCAAGTGTCGAAGACGACACCTGAGCTGGCACCCTCTCTCCTAACTACCATACCACACCAACGGGAGGACGTTTGAGCTGTCGACAGATTTAACGTGCATCGGGTCTTCGGCGGTACTAGGCTCGAACTCATGACATGCTGGCCACGAGTCCTTTATCTTTATCACTAGGCTACCGTGGCTACATATTATATGTAGGAATAATTGAGATTTCGCTATGAGAAAAATTCGCTATTAAAGATTGCTAGAGAAAAGCAGGAGAGAGAGAGAAGATTTTTACTATCAACTTTGGAACACTAATAAACAACAAGAAAATGGAAAACAAATGTTATTGAATTCCATTGTTTCAATAATTTCCAATGAAGACAAAAATAAAAACAAAGTATTTTAATTAAGATGGTCATCTCAATTTTATAATTTTGGACATGAGACTTTTATTTCAATCCAGATATAGTAAAGAATATTTTAATTTAATTGCACTATATATATATAAAATATCCATTGAATAGTTTGTTTTTCTATAGATATCAAACACACAGATCCATTTTTCCTGTTAAATAAATTTATAGTATATGTATAACAATTTTTTGTGTGTTTTAATTCAATTTACTGGGATTCTCCGTGATTTCAAATACAGAAGCTTGAATTCTTTACCATTAATTTTTTTTTAGTCTTAGACTAAATTATGAAAGGTGTTTAAAAGTATTTTTGTTTAATTTTTCCAACTTCATATAAATATTCAGAAAGAATTACAATTACTAAACTCCTTTCATTAGAAAAAATAATAAAAATTTCACGCAAAAGAAATCAAATAAATTTATATTGTAATTTTAGTTTTGTAAATGTGTCGTTTGTATTCACACTTCCCAAAATTTCAAAGAGTTTGTAAAAAAGCGAAAAGAGTGATATATATACACTGCTGGGCACACAAAATACAACACACACTGAAGGAAGCATGCAAACCATACGAAATTTACATCATGAGTTGGTGTAAATCATTAGCATTATAGCGCAGACGCACATCACGGGCGACCGTAGCGCCACCCATAAGCGGTATATAAGGGAAGAACAGATTAGTGATTTGAAGTCAGTTTAAAAAAGGTCATCGAGAGATCGTTTGATTAGCCAGGATGTCTACCATGGATGTTGATCCAACTGATGATGAAAATCAATCGCCATGTTTCAAACGTCGCATGCTCAGGAGTAGAATCGCAACAGAAAAGATGCTCCTCAAAACCTATCAGGATTTGAAGTCCAAATTCAATACCTCCAACCCAAGTTTGATGGAAACTACAAACACTGCAGCTGCTGAACACCAATTGAAATTGGATGCCTTGGTGAGTGAGCGAGATTCTCTCCCCGAATGCCTAACTTTTAACTGTCAGTACTGTACAAAAAGCAACCCCACTACTCCAGTGGAAGTAAATGCCCCTGTTAAAAATTCTAATTCTTTTAAAAAAGTTAATTCTGATAATAACGAATCTAAAACTTCAGTTAAAGTTAATTCTAAAAATAAAAAGAAATTTAAAAAGCGTAAGCTCTTAAAACGGATTCCGTGGAGGACTTTGTCTTCCCAAAGAAAACTGCCAGACCTGCTTCTCCTTCAATCAGCGAACCAGTCGCAATTGCCAATAGCTTTTCTGATCTCGTTGGAGACAAAAACCAAGTAATTGAAGATGAAGAAGCAAAAATAGCAGACATTCCCAATCCTAGGCCCCTTCAACCCATTCATCTTAAAATAAAAGAAAATTTTAGAAGTCAGATTAAATCAATTTATCAAAAATTCCCGGAAACTACTAACAAAACCTCAGGCAAATTCATTAAACTCTTTTCTAAAGATGCTGGAGAAAAACATAATTTAACAAAATTTCTGGAAAGTGATAAAAATTTCGAATTTTTTTGCATTAAACCAAAATTAGATAAACCCATTAAAGTCGTTATTAAAGGATTCCCAATTTTTACTAAAACCCAGGAAATCCATTCTGACCTTGAGGAAGAAGGATTTTCAGTTGAAAAAGTTACCCAATTAATTTCCAAAAAACATAAAGGCCCCCTCCCATTTTTTCAAATAACCTTACCTAGAAACGCCACTAATTCTAAAATCTTTGATCTTAAACCCTAGGTTACTTTTGCAAGTTCGCGTTGAGGGATTCCTCGTTCGAGGAATTACTCAATGCTATAATTGTAATAATTTTTTCCATACGGCAAGTGAATGCCACCTAAAGCCAAGATGCTTAAAATGCGGCAATGAACACCCTACTAAACAGTGCCCAATTAAGGAGAGGCAGGAAAACCCATTTTGTATTAATTGTCAGGAATATGGCTATTCGACCTGTTATACAAAATGCCCTCATTTCCCTAAACCTAAAAAGGGCGCGCCCTTAACTATGATTCAAAAAATTAATAAAAATAAGTGCAAAGAAGGAGTTACCTTCGCTAACGTTGTTAGTGGAGTTAACTCCACTCCCCCTTCTACCCCTAATGCTACAGTTTCAATTCAACCAAGTGAAATTAAAAACTCTAGCAAGGAAATCCACGGAATTATTCAGGAAGAAAACTCATATCTTGCTCAAGTTTTTGAGCTTGTAAATTTAATCTCTAATATACACTGGTGTGCAAAAATTAAGGACGAGACGGTTTTTTCAATATAACTTTGTACAAAAGCTTTCCAAATCAACACATTTAATACCGTAAGATCCCCAATACGTAAGGACATGTGTAATGTAAGCAACACTTACTAAAAGAGAAATCAGAGGGATAAAAAGAAGCTTGATTGAAAAAGTAGCATGGAGCGCAATGCGACTGAAGGCCGAAACATCCCTGTGATAGGTGTCCAGCAAAAAACATCCGGTCTTTAGTAGGGGATATGATCTCCCCTGACTGCTAGGCAGGTTTCACAGCGTCTGCCGGTGCAGAGAATGAGGGTGTCAATGAGTTGTTGAGGCATTGCTGCCCATTCGTCTTGCAGCGCCAATCGAAGCTCCCGAATCGTTACTGGTGGTAAGGTACGAGCTGCCAAGCGTCTGCCTAGAAAACCCATACGTGCTCGATGGGATTGAGATCCGGAGATCGTGCCGGCCAATCCATACGTTCAATATTCTCACTCTCTAAGAGCTGTTCGGCAGCTACTGTGCGATGACATGGTGCATTGTCGTCCATGAAAAGGAACTGCAGACCATAGCGCCTCTAAAAAGACGCACATATGGAAGAAGAATCTCGTTACAATAACGGGTCCCGTTGACTGAACCTGCGTCGAAGATGTGAAGGTCTGTACGACTACCAAGCATGAAGCCTCCCCAAACGAGAACACCGCGACCTCCATACCTGTCCCTTTCAATGATGTTCGAGGGGTGATTGTGGCTTCTCCGCTCTCTCCAGATGAGTATGCGATGAGAATCGCTACTCAAACTGAATCTGCTCTCATCTGTAAAGAGTACTCGTTCCCATTCATTGTCTCTCCAATTCCGGTGTTCCCGGCACCACAGAGAACGCCTTCTCCGATGAGCAGGCGTTAAAGGTACACACCGTACAGGGCGTCGTGCAAACAGACCACCACCGTGCAGTCTTCTGGCCACGGTAAAACGCGATATCGGTCGTCCAGTCGCCTGTGTCGTGTGTCTAGCGATTTCTCCCGCTGTCTGCCGCCTGTTTCTTCTGGCCTGTAAGACAATGTACCGGTCATCTGCGGGTATGGTTCCTCGTGGACGACCACTACTGAACCCCCGGATAGCTGTTCCTGTAGTTTGAAATTGTCTCCAAAGTCGTGAAACGATGAGGCGAGCAATTCCGAACTCTGCAGCCACACTGCGGCCTTCCTCCAACTTCCCAATGATTCGACCTCGGGTAAAAGCATCCAGATGTCGTCTAACAGATTGATTATTCGCCATTTCTCGCTGAAGCAGCAACTCAGTGTGATTTTAACTGCTATACGGCGTGCAATCTCTTTGCCAGAAATACTGATCTTACACCGACAACATGCTTTATACTACTCAGACACTCCCCCATTACGTCTACCTGCATATATGCGCATGTGCTACCGTACATCACCTTACTTAATCTCCTGATTGGTCTTTCTGTCCGCTCTGCCTCTTCATTCAGCTGATATGCAAATTTTTCGACTTCGTCCTTAATTTTTGCACACCAGTGTACTTAAAAGATCCCCCGAAATTTTACAAATTCTGAAAAATCTTAAAAGTGCAGAAGACGATCACAATAAAACTTATCTCATTGTCGAAGCTTTGCTTGACAAGAAATAAATATAATTTCCTCTCTTAAAACTTTCTTATTTTCTCTTTTTTCTCACAATAATTTACTTTTTAATTCAATACTAAGTGTAATTTCCAACTCCATTGATTTTATTTCCTAAAACCTGCTATTTTAAATCTAGAATCCATGCTCACACTCCCATCATCCATTTCAGGCTTGGTAGGCTCTCCCACCCCATTGGTTCTCCTAGTCTGCCCTCTCCCACCCTATTGGTTCTTGCATCCGAAACTCCGCCCACCACCATCCGCCAGGTTGCAACACCAGGCCAATGATAATACCAGATAGAGGATGGAGGAATTAGTCTTGATTCCATATCCTTATACAAAGCAGCATCCATCCAGTGATTTGAAGTACAGCAATTGTTTTTAATGCGTTTTTTCGGCATAAGCTGTTTACCTATGCCTCGTGAAATTATCGAGCGCCTTTGGACTAAGTTTCTGAATTCGACCGAGGAAGAATATTAGCCTATAGGGATTGCGCATTATCCTTCAGAGAAATCGGTCAACGTGTTGGACGAAACCAAACAACTGTGATGCGAATCTGTCATCGCTGGATGCAGGAGGAAATGACGAACCGACGAGGCTGATCGCACCCACTTCGTTGCACCACTTTCCATGATGACAGGCGAATTGTGCGCATGGCAGTGATGGATCTACAGCTCCATCACGCACGATAACACAACAAATTCAGTCTGTTACGCATCATTTGGTGCCTGCTCGTACCATTCGACGCCGTTGGCAGCAGAGTGGAGCGTCCACAAGGCATCCATTGCTTCGTTTACCCTCGATTGGAAACCACAGGCGTTTGCGCCACCAATGGTGCGATGAACGGGAGACATGGACAACGGAATGGAACGACATTGTGTTTACTGACGAATCCCGCTTCTGCCTGCAACATCACGATGGTCGGATTCGAGTATGGAGACACTTGATGACATGCTGCTGAACTATTGCACTATCCATCGCCACTCTGGTCCTGCACACGGTATCATGGTTTGGATTGATATTGGATTTCACTGCCACCTCCCTCTGTTACGCGTTGGTACTGAACAGTCAGCGCTACATCTCTGAGGTGTTGGAGCCTGTGGTCCTCCCATGCATTCAGCGCTTGCCATCAGCCATATTCCAACAGGAAAATGTACGACCACAAGTGGCACGCAATGTTCAAGAGTTCTTCTGTACCCATCAGATTGAATTGCTTCCTTGGCCTGCTTGTTCGCCCGATCTATCACCAATCGAAAACTTCTGGTCCATGCTTGCACAACGATTGGCTCGAGATACACCAACTGCTGTAACACTTGATCAACTTTGGCAATATGTGGGAGCCACATGAATTGCTGTACCTCAAGGATTCATCCAAAGCCTCTTTGATTCTATGCTGAGGCGTGTGGCAGTGGTTAAAGCCAACATGTTATTTAATCGTTTGATCTTTATACAACATGTTATCTGCCAAATAAATTTGGCTGTGATATCTCTGGTATTTCTTGGTGTTGCATTTTGTGTGGTCAGCAGTGTATATATTAGATTTTGTTACAGATAATTTCTTTTTAATTTACTACGTTTTTTATCTGCATGAGATATAAACTTAATTTGAAGTTTTTATTTATTTGGAAAAAATAATTCAAATGAAGAGTGAACCAAAACGGGGTAGAAAATTTTCTCCTGATATTAAGAAGGGGAAAAAAAAAAAGTATAAAGCAATATTGAGTCCTGTACACATGTTTAAATGGATGGTTAAAAGGAAAGTTAAGGGGTGTTTTCATACGAAAAAATTTAATTGTTTGCGCTTTTGCTTAATTTTCATTATTTTTCTTGAATTCAAAGTGAACGCTGTCTTTGTACTTTTAATTTTCTTTTTATGCTTTAATATTCTGGTATTTTCATTTTGATAGTTATTACCAAGGAAGAAATAATCCCCAGTATAACAAATGTCTCCACAATACGAGAAAAAAGGGAAATGTTATGTTTGTCTCCCACCCGAAATCTTTTCCCCAGTTTTTATATTTGCCATATACTCGTACTGGGGGCACTGGCTGTAACTTGTTTTACAACTTCCCATTTTTGATGTATTTCCTGTAATCAGTACTTTAACTCCACTCTTTTTCGTTTTAGCTTTTCCATGTTTTTCCCCTGCATTTCCTTTGAGGATTTCTATCTTTATTCAAAACTATAAACCCATCTACATTAAGTAAGATTATGACAATCCCCCATGTCGTGTATTCATTGTGTTGAAATAAAGAAGCCTTTTCATTACTGAACAAATACTATTTAATGTTCTTACGTTCCACAACACAAGGGGTCACTTAAATAAAAACAACACACATCCATTTTAGTTACAGAAAATAGCTTAAGGACTAAAAGGGGGAAACAGGCTTTACCTGACTCCACGTGTACACATCTTTTCCCGGTAGTGATCCAGGGCAGCAGAGCGGGGGGAACGAGTTCCCGCTTCTCAAAAAACAGGTAGTGCCCCCCGGCTGCCACTAATCATCAAGGGAAGGCAGGGTTTAAATATAATTGTTACATTCTCCCCTACACCGCCGAAGACCGTCTCGGCGACGGGGAGTACTAGCAGACATTATGGCATTCTCTCCGGCAGTCCTCTAGGAATCAATGGCTGTTTACGTGGCCTTCCCTCTTTTCTTGAGAGGTACTACAGGAGACTGGGTCTCTGTGCCATTCAGAAAGGGTGTTAAAGCTGATGTATGGTAGGCACCCAAAGGTTCTGTCAGGTTTGTCACAACTGGCTACTACAAAGGTAGTGGGAGATCTCTGGGATAACACAATGTACGGCCTGTCTCTCCTAGGCATGAGTTTTGCACTCCTGTTCTGGCTCGCTTTACTTAATGGTGAAGTTTTACCCATACCAGATCATTAACTTTATAGTTAGGACTTGGTCTGCGTGATTTATCTTCATATGTTTTTGACGATCTTGACTCATCTCAAGGTTTTCTTTAATTTGTGACATGTATCCTTCAAAACGTTTTAAATAGGGTGTAAATTCAGGCACAAAATTATCGTTATGGATGACAGACCGTAGATCAGTATTTACTTGGTCCAAAGTTCGTAGTTCTCAGGCGAAGGTTAGGTATGCTGCCGTGTGATCTGTTGACTCGCATTTTGAAGTATTCAGTACAAAAACCTAATAGCTGGTAGCTTTTCAATCCATAATGTATGGTTGTTACCTACCATCATTGCCAAACGAGGTTTCAAATCCCTATTTTTCCTTTCGACTGGATTTGCCTGTGGGTGATATACGGGAATGAGACTTTGATTGATATCCAAAACAAAACATAACTGTTGCATCACCGCACTCACGAATTGAGTCCCGTTGTCACTTATTAGTCTACGGGGCACTCCGTATCTTAGGAAGACTTCATTTAGAAGTGTCATGGCACATTCTTTAGCAGTAGCTTGCTTTAATGGGAATAACTACCCATTTTGTTGTGTAATCCTCCACTATGAAAATCCACTTCATATTTTCGGTCGTTTCTGGTAAGGGACCAAAAAGATCAATAGCTATGCTCTCAAATCGTTGAGCTGGAACAGGGGTCTGCAGAAGACCTGCAGGTTTCTGATTAGTGGCTTTGTATCTAATGCATTCTGAACAGCTCTTCACATAATCAGCAATAAATTTCCTCATACCAGTCCAGTAATATTTCGAGGAAATTCTGGAAAAGGTACCATCAGCACCGTAATGTGCAGCGGTGGGAGCATCATGGTGCAATTTTAATATCTTCTCTCTCATGAGTAAGGACAACTAGTTGAGCTTCTTCAACTTCAGCATGAGGTGAGTACCGGTACAGTACTCCCTGATTCATCACGTACCCTCTCGCAGTCCAATTGGCAAAGTCAACTCCCTTGTTGGGATTTTCAAAACAATCAATTATCTTTTTTAGCTCAAGGTCCTTCAATTGTTCTGTTCTTAGCTCATTAGCAGTTCTCGTCGGGAAATCAATAATTATAGTTTTTAATTCGCAAATCTTTTCATCCCTATACTCTGGCCTGGAAAGCATATTTGCAATAAAATTGCATTTCCCTGGAAAATAGTCAATCTTCAGATTGTAAGATTATATTTGAAGTGCCCATCGCGCGCGCGCGGGCTAATCTTCCGGTTGGTGATGTTAAATCCATCAGCCACTTTAACGGTTGATGGTCGGATGCTACTGTAATTTCTGCCCCTTCAATATATCCTCTAAATTTGTTTAAGGCCCAGACTTCTCGCTCTGTTGTCGAGTAATTTTTTTCAGCAGAACTCAAGAGTCTACTGGCATATTCTACTGGCTGTTCATCGGTAGGGTTTTCTCCTTGTAACAGAACTGCACCGAGGGCGTAACTGCTTTTATCCGTTCGGATGATAAAAGGCTTTTTAGGATCAACTTGTCTCAATATTGGCGGGGTTATTAAACATGGTTTGAGGGTTTGGAAAGCTTGTTGTTCAATTTCACTCCATTTCCAAGCAGTACTTTTCTTTGACAAGTTGCTAAGGGGTCTAGCAATATCTGGAAAATTCGGGATGAATTTTCTATACCATGAGCAGGTCTGTAAAAATGACTGTAGCTGCTTTAGGTTTCTCGGGGAAGGAATGTTTTGTATCGCTGCAGTTTTATCCTGATCCACCTCTATTCCCTTAGGAGTTATCCAAAGTCCAAGGTATTTTACTCGAGAGCAAACAAACTTGCATTTTTCTCTGTTAGCACATAATTTAAATTTTTTAAGTCTGTCAAAGACCATTCTTAAGTCCTCAATGTGTTGTTCAAATATTTCAGACAACACAACGATATCGTCTAAATACACCAGAATATTTACATTTGGCAATCCATTACGAAACTGGTCCATAAGACGCTGAAAGGTTGCTGGGGCATTGCGAAGTCCAAATGGCATTCTTTGTACCTAAATGTACCAAAAGGGCAAACGAATGCAGTCTTGTCCTGGTCCGCTGGATTGACCTCTACCTGATGATAACCGGATTTTTTTTAAGTCAAGGGTAGACATAAAAGCAGTAGATTTAGCATCATGTAAAAGAACATCCATGAGGGGCAGTGGATATTTGTCAGGTATAGTAATCGCATTTAGTTTACGATAATCTATGCACAACCTAACAGTTCCATTAGACTTGGGCACTAAAACTACTGGGGCTGCGTATGGGGACTCGCATTCTTCTATAATATTATGAGCCAAAAGATTATCAATTTCTTTCCTTAAGTGTTCTTTCCTGTTTGGAGATAGTCTAAAAGGTGCAGTTGAAACTGGTGGGTGGTCACCTGTGTTTATAAAGTGTTTTACGAATGGAGTTGGTTCTCCCCCTTGTCTGAAAACATCTTTACTTTCATTAAGCAGGACCATCAAATCATTTCTTTCTTCTACATTTAGGGCCTGTCCTTCTCGCAAATGGAGATCATTTGTCTCAGTTTCATTTCCCGCTTCTCAAAAAAACAGGTGGTGTCCCCTGGCTGTCACTAATCATCAAGGGAAGGCAGGGTTTAAATGTAGTTGTTACAAGATAAAGATTTGATTGTTGTCAATACAAAATAAGATGAAAGCCGATGGGGAGGGATGAAACATTTAACTCTTTCATTTTTTCCCATTTGAGAGGGAAAACGTCATCCATGATTTATGGTTGTCTCAGCAAAAGTGATTCCTGCTAGGGTAGTATTGTCCCTCATAGGGGTGGCCAACCCAAATGACCTTTGCGCGCCATTTCGGTAAACATTATAATTCCGCGGGCCGTATATATATATATATATATATATATATATATATATATATATATATATATATATATATATCTGTATAATAGATATGAACCCATTACAAAAGTTTATTGGAAGGAAAATTTAAAACAGAAAATAAACAGGACCACAGCTACCGCCGTATAAATGATATGGGGCCCCCAATCTACAAAGGCCCCAAAATACGTTAGCGAAAAGCCACAAAATGTCAAGGAGCCCCAAAAGAGAGCCCCCAAGGAGTTTTGATACAGGGCCCACTCAGGACTAGCTACGCCAGTGAGAATAAACTATTAGTAGTATTTTTCATTATTTTTCATGCATACAGATACAGATAATATAATAATTATAATGCAATGATCAAATAATGTTTAATTTATTTAAATAATGAAACATTTGTTTCTCAATCCTTTCACTTAGTTTTTGCAAGTTGATCTCGTAACTGATCCAGCAACATCGTAATTGATTTTGCAGATTTCGTCAGATAAGTTTGAGCACGATTTATGTTTGATAAATTTTGTTTTCGAAAAGAACGATTCACAGGCGTAAGTAGAAAAAAAGTTAGAGGAATCAAGCGTGATGCAGCTAGGTATTGCTGCAATGCAATGCCGTCCACATCGAAGTGTCTATAAAAACAGAATCAACGTGATAAAATAGAAATAATTATAAGATTTATTTGTGTTTGAAATTGTGGGTTTATATACACTGGTGTGCAAAAATTAAGGACGAGACGGTTTTTTCAATATAACTTTGTACAAAAGCTTTCCAAATCAACACATTTAATACCGTAAGATCCCCAATACGTAAGGACATGTGTAATGTAAGCAACACTTACTAAAAGAGAAATCAGAGGGATAAAAGAAGCTTGATTGAAAAAGTAGCATGGAGCGCAATGCGACTGAAGGCCGAAACATCCCTGTGATGGGTGTCCAGCAAGAAACATCCGGTCTTTAGTAGGGGATATGATCTCCCCTGACTGCTAGGCAGGTTTCACAGCGTCTTCCCATGCTGAGAATGAGGGTGTCAATGAGTTGTTGAGGAATTGCTGCCCATTCGTCTTGCAGCGCCAATCGAAGCTCCCGAATCGTTACTGGTGATAAGGTACGAGCTGCCAAGCGTCTACCTAGAAAATCCCATACATGCTCAATGGGATTGAGATCCGGAGATCGTGCCGGCCAATCCATACGTTCAATATTCTCACTCTCTAAGAGCTGTTCGGCAGCTACTGTGCGATGACATGGTGCATTGTCGTCCATGAAAAGGAACTGCAGACCCATAGCGCCTCTAAAAAGACGCACATATGGAAGAAGAATCTCGTTACAATAACGAGTCCCGTTGACTGAACCTGCGTCGAAGATGTGAAGGTCTGTACGACTACCAAGCATGATGCTTCCCCAAACGAGAACACCGCGACCTCCATACCTGTCCCTTTCAATGATGTTCGAGGGATGATTGCGGCTTCCCCGCTCTCTCCAGATGAGTATGCGATGAGAATCGCTACTCAAACTGAATCTGCTCTCATTTGTAAAGAGTACTCGTTCCCATTCATTGTCTCTCCAATTCCGGTGTTCCCGGCACCACAGGGAACGCCTTCTCCGATGAGCAGGCGCTAAAGGTACACACCGTACAGGGCGTCGTGCAAACAGACCACCACCGTGCAGTCTTCTGGCCACGGTAAAAGGGGATATCGGTCGTCGAGTTGCATGTGTCGTGTGTCTAGCGATTTCTCCCGCTGTCTGCCGCCTGTTTCTTCTGGCCTGTAAGACAATGTACCGGTCATCTGCGGGTGTGGTTCCTCGTGGACGACCACTACTGAACCCCCGGATAGCTGTTCCTGTAGTTTGAAATTGTCTCCAAAGTCGTGAAACGATGAGGCGAGCAATTCCGAACTCTGCAGCCACACTGCGGCCTTCCTCCAACTTCCCAATGATTCGACCTCGGGTAAAAGCATCCAGATGTCGTCTAACAGATTGATTATTCGCTATTTCTCGCTGAGGCAGCAACTCGGTGTGATTTTAACTGCTATACGGCGTGCAATCTCTTTGCCAGAAATACTGATCTTACACCGACAACATGCTTTATACTACTCAGACACTCCCCCATTACGTCTACCTGCATATCTGCGCATGTGCTACCGTACATCACCTTACTTGATCTCCTGATTGGTTTTTCTGTCCGCTCTGCCTCTTCGTTCAGCTGATATGCTAATTTTTCGACTTCGTCCTTAATTTTTGCACAACAGTGTATGATGGCCACATATGCGGGGGGATTAATTTTTCTCGAAATTTTCCTAGTCTTAAGTTTAAATTAATTCCCCAACTTGAAGCTTATTTTTGGAACTTTTACAGTGGATAGAAGAGAATTCAATCATTATGCTTTTTGTAGATGTCTTGAATAATTGAGATAAACTTTAGTTTGATTTGTACATCTCTTATTGTTTTCATATTAGCATTCCTGAATATTTGATTTAAACATGCAGATTTCTCAGAGATGTGTTTAAAAGTAGTATGATGCTATTTATATCATTGAATGTGAGATTTAAGAGAAAGAGATGAATTTGTGTATGAAATTAATAAAGTTAAAAAGGTTCCGGAGATATTAAAAATATTTGTATGTGATGTTTAATTTAATGTGAATACTGTGATTTTTTTTATTACATCAAGTCGTATTTGTCATTGAAAAATAAGTATTAGAAGTGATCATAGACTTATTCTTTTGGAAATGTGTTAGAGAAAAGGACTCAAATACAAAATATAAGAGCTCTTAAAACATGTGTAAAGTAAGATATTGGTTGGTGTGTTGAATAGTATATAAGTTGTTACAAACCTTTCTGGTAAAATCCACTGGTGTTTTTGGCGCCAAAATTTTTTCGCCAAATAGCACCAAATTGAGAAACACAAGTTTTTCAAAATATGGCGTCAAAGACGAAAACTCTTGAAACCGTATGTGTCAGAGGGGAGGTGGCGAAATGGGCAAAAGAGCAACGGTTGGTTACTGAAAGTAGGAGGGGGAAGGTACGAAAAGTTCAAAAATCATGAAATGAACGGAGTTTCTGGAATGGCGTCAGGGACGCCTGAAAACCGTTGGTAGTAAATGTTTTACATTAAAAAAGGACGAAATGTGCTTTTGGCAAAGATAAAATCGGGAAAACACATCCAATTAATCATTTTTAAAAGATAAATACGGAGAAACTAATGAAATTCATTTTAAAAAAGCACACTCAAAAACCACAGTACATGATTTATTTTTAAAAAAGAACGAAATGGGTGTTTCGCAAAGATGAAATCGAAGAAATACATTAAATTAATCATTTTAAAAAGATAAAAACGGAGAAACCGATGAAATTCATTTTAAAAAAGCATTCTAAAACCAGTGTGTAGTGCATGATTTACATTTTTAAAAAAGGACGAAAGGAGCGTTTCGCAAAGATAAAATCGAAGAAATACATGAAATTCATTTTAAATTTTTAAAAGGCACTTACCTTACTCTTACGGATCATACATACTTCATGACAAAACATATACCAGTCCGCGACAGTATTCTTATTGACTTTCAAGTCATTCACAACGGACGCATTAATGCTCTTGCCGAACCAATATCTGGTCAAAACTCATATCTTTTCTACACTTTCGTACATTCATATCGTGAAGCAATTAAATTAGCTTTCATACACCATTCTAACGTATCTTTTCTTCCCCTTTGTGCCCAGGAGCACAAAGAAACCTGTCGTAGCCTCACTTTCACAAGTAATTTCCTTTCACAAGCCATTCTTAACACAAACCGGTGCAGAGCAAACCTTCTCAAGCGAAGTCAGAGGTCAAAAAGACCGTTTTTTCGGAAAAGGCGAAATACGTTTCACCCTTTTAGGGTTGCCATTTTTTCGGTGATTTCAAAATCCAAATTTTAGGGGTGAAATGGATGGGTTACCATATTGTAACCTTTATCGCTCAAAATTTATGACCAAAAGTGGGTCCTCCTAGGACTCAACCACCTTTCTTAATATTATTGACTATTTCATTTTATTAGTGTCCATATTTTAATGCCTCTCTCTTCACATTGTATTTCATCTAGGTAAATTTTATGTAACCGCATTTTAGATTTTACTATGATGAAGCCAGAGTAGATTATAGTACACATTTATTATATTTTAGTATTTGTATGATATCATGTATTTTTATCCAAATTTTATTATTGTTTGATGTAGTATTTTCCAATACATGAAACCAAGGAATCAATGACATTCTAACAATAGTACAAATCTAATATTATGAAAGTACAGGAGGAAACGTGTAGCTCCTGTCCTGGAAGCCAGTTAGATTTCAAAACACTGTACATTTTGTGTGTGAGATGTTTCATTTATATCAAGTAACATTTTAAAAGTACTATTATTTTGTTTATAGTTGCAATTTTGTTTATTTTTATTGTATTTGATTTTATTATTCCTATTATTTAAACTTTGCATACTGTGTGTGGTATGTGTTTCTATGTGATGTTATATGTACTGTGTTTTTTACACATTGAAAATTGATTACATTTGTAAGAGTGCAAACCCACGCCAGCGACTCACTCTTACAATTGGAGAAAAAATATAAGGATAATTAATTTTTTCTGAAATAAAATTTTTATTTATCATCTAACATTTATTTTCCATAATATATTCGAGTCTTATATTAAACAGCTAATCATTTCTCAGGAAAGATACTCCAAACATAAGATTCCAATCCCAGTTGATTAATTTATCTGGTCTTTGCATTACACTCCCTTGCTTTACTTTCCAATCAAAACCTCAACTAAAAAATGATGATTTAGCAGTTCTGGAAATAAATGTAGAATTCAATTAAAAATCGGGGCACTTTGTGTTGGTTTGTCTTACTGCTAAGATGTTTCTACCGCTGGTTGAATAAAACTGTTTTTCCGAAGAGTTCTCAATGCTTACTTCGAATCATCACATATATAAATGATATTTTCAATTCTTAGGGCAGTCGGAAAGGTAAAATTTGATTTTTTTGACAATTTGAGATTTTTACATTTCCACATAGTACAGATTTTAACCTTTCTAAAAATACATTACTTTAACCTCTAGGGTAAGTAGAAGCCCTAAAAACCTATTTTTAAATAATCGTTGAAACTGGGCCACGCCCATTTAACAAGCGTAAAAGTAAACAAAGTTTTTTGTTTTGGCTTAAAAGTTGAGCGTCTGGTATAAATCAAAACATTTATCTTTTATTGTATAAATTGAGCCTTTTATTATTTTATTTCCTAACCCATTTGAAACTTCACTGTATTTTTAACGGTCAAATCAGTGTTTGTTTACACTTTCAAAACTGCGTTATAATTTTTGAACTCGCAAGTATTCTTTAACATTATTAATCTTAAACTTTCAAAAAATTGCTATAATATATCGACTTTACCATGCCTAGAGCATCGACTAAAGTATTTAAGAAACGAAGAGGAGTTTTTAATAAAGGAAGATGTAATAAAAGTAATGATGGTTGTGGTGAAAGCAATTCTACTGTTCCAAAGAACTCTGCTGATGAAAAGAATTGTGCTGATGGTGCAAAGCTTTGTACTAATGAAACTGAACCATCTGCCAGTGAGAGAAAAATTGTAAACATGGATATTTCATATTCGGATGAGGCTTTTCTGGTTTCAGAAATGTTATTGTGGACATTAACCTTTTAGCTTGTGTGTTTTTGAAGCTGTAAAATGTATAAAGTGTGAAAAACAGG
>BMAU01006644.1:42500-227546 GCA_019973935.1 Trichonephila clavipes
TCATTGCATTTTATTTTCTTCTTTGAATATTTACTTTGTACATAGAAATATTGCTAAGTGTTTTTGAATAACATTTAAATGTAACTTACCATTATTTCTGATAATGTAGGAGGATCACTCTGGGTGCTTCTTGAGTCAAAGTTTTGATCTAAGAGTTTGTTCTCATCATCATCTTGTGCATCATATCTTCCAATGTAAGTACCTTAAATTATACATGCATAAATGGAGAAGTAATCTTCAAAAGATATACGTTTGTCACTAATCTAAAACAATACAAATAATGTTTAATGATAAGGATGCTTGGATTTAAAACCAAAAACCACACAAATTTCCTGTAGTTTTTGGGAAGTCACCATATTTTTTCCCCAATATACAAGTGGGAAAACAAAAACAAGGAAGTTACTATTATAAGGAATTTACTTATCCATAATTTATTTTATTTTATTTATTAAGTATAGTTTCAAAAACATAATAAAAAGTTAACAAATATTTTAATTAGATGCCAAGTGCAATCATTTAACATTTTCATTATTTATAGTCAAATGCTTATTCTGAGCAAACCAAGTTTTTGTTATTCTACTACACTTGACTAAAAGAGTTTGTTCACTAACTTATATTGAAACAAAGTTTACATTGCATTATTCAGAAATAATTCAAAACTATTTTGACCACTAACAAAAGAAATTTAATTAATTGTATTTATTAAATTTACTTCATAGGCTCTTAATGTTCTGCATGTGATAAGTTCAAGATACTTTGGGAGAATATGCAAAAAAAATTGTGAAATAGAATCAGAGCCACCCTTCTGTACAAAGGGACCAGGGTGCTAAAAACCACTTGGGGTCCTAATTTTATAAATAAAAAATTATAAACATGAACATATATCGCTAATACATGTTTATTTAGCAAAAGATTTGTTTTTGCCAATACATTAAATACTTCAGAAAAATTACAATATTTTACAATTTCTTTTTCAATGCTTAATATAGCAAGTGCATTTAAGCATTTTGCACACTTGCTTGGCCACAGATAACTTTTTAAAGTTTGATTTGTCTAAAAAATGTTTCAGCAATTGCTATAGTAACTGGCAATGTAAATATATGTTTTAACTCAGCTATATTATGTTTAGTAAATCATAATTATTTAGTATATGCATTGCCATATATGGCTTGCACAACTTTCCTTCAAATCAAATCCTACAGAAAACCAAATTATTGGTTTCTGTAGGATGCCATTTACATGCCATCCTGTTATTTGTTGTGTCAATTGCAAATAATATGGTTTGAAATTTAATTTTTTCTTAAAATTTTCCACACTGTTTTCTGGGTTTTTTTAAGTTCACAGGCGGCAACTCTCATAGACTTCTGTGGACTTCGAACAAAACTCTGCCTCACCATCTCCACTGCTTTATCATAGTTTTTCTACACAATCAACCTGTTTTCTAAATTGATGATACCATCCGATTGTTCTTGTGTGTTGGCTGGTGCTTCTTTTTTGTATTGAGTCCTAAATGTTCATTGCACCGAAATAACTGGAAAAAACAAATCCGTGCATACTCTAATATGCAAAAACTCTTCTCTGTTATTGTCGCCATGTTTGTATTTCAATCAAAGCGACCTTGAATGTGTTTTTGATCATTACTGAAAAAAAAACTTGGTATATTTATCTTTACATTCATGTATCACTTATAGTAATATATGCAGTAGTTTCGAAAATATGATTTTTTAAAATTGAGTTCATCATTTGTATTCACCCTGTATAATTATAAAAAATGAATTAATGCTACATGAACCAGCAATTTGAAGTCTATCACAGTAGACAGAACTATAATATTAAGATTATTCTATAATTATTGACTGATTTTGAAATAAGCCTTTATAATAATTAAACTTTGGAATATCACTCAAATTGCTTATTTTATTTTCACCAGAAGAAAATTAAGAAAATGTAGAAGAAATAGCTTCAAAATATACTGGCAGCCAAAAATTACATTGTATTAATTAGTATACATTTCCAACACTACTTATTTATCAATATTTCACAAAAAATCACAGAAAAGAAAAATTTTTAGTATCAAATTTTATTTAACTTTTACAACCGTATGTGAAGAAAAATTATTTTTCTATTATTAATTATTCCATGTTGAGTGTCAAACTGCCTTTACATTTTTAGCTGTCCTTAAAATACTTATTATATATGGGTATAAAGATAACAAAAGTCTAATAGTGAATGTAAGAAAAATTTATGTGTAGCTGACACAAAAAACTATTAGAATTATCAAGATAATAATTTTCTTAGAACTTTCTAAAATTCTAATTTACGAAATTGTACGAAACACAAATCATCCTTATAATCTCAGGCACAGAAGTGTACTCGTACATAATCACAACATTCTCTACAAACTGGTCTGAAGTATAATGACTACTAGCATGCTTTGTATTGCTAATCAATGCAGTCTTATCATCATAGGTACAAGAGTAGTAAATCTATGAAAAAAAATATTTTACTCAACTATCAGTTCTTAGGATTTTCTATTTAATGATCAGTAAAACTTTTCAGAAAACCTAAAATTTTGTACTAGAAATCCTTTGATATTTCATGCTTGAACATTTTAGATTTTAATAGACAATGTAAAATACAGAGTATAAAATTTGGGTAGATAACAAAATTAAATGATTTTTAGTATGATTTCCATTTTACAGTCATAAACATAAAAAGAACATTTTAATCTGATCCTCCCATCGCATCAGGTGATAATAATTTTACTGAAATGACATTTTATTTCATTATAACTTAAGTGAACATATTTTCTGTGTATGTAATAAGTTTATGTAACAGTAAATGATTTATTGTGTACTGTGATCTTAGATTTAACATCAGGATTATTCAATTGCACATTTTTTTCCTCTGTCAACTTCACATTTTCATGTTTTTTATTTTGAATTCTAATAGTAATTTTAATTTGTGCCATACAAATCAAAAGTCTTGAATAGCTGAGTTATTTTCAGTTACATATATTTTTGACCAACTTAAACTTATACCCATAAATTATGATTAGACACAAAAAATAAGATATTAATGAAAGTATTACTGAAAAAAATTATTCTTATAAATTTTGGTGAATCGTGCTTGGAGATATTTGATAGTGCATCAGATTCAGTGTGTGAAGTTAAAAAATAATAGTAATAAAATCAGAAGTGCATATTAACATTTAGTGCAAATAAGTGCAAATATCATTGAATGCCACTCTCTGTACCTGCTGTGGCTATGTTGTAAGTACTATTTTCTGATGTTGAAACAGATGCATTCAGTGAACTTCCACAGTATCCTATGTTGTCAAAACCTGATAAAAGTTAAGCGTAAAAAAATGGTAATTATTCAAAGATCACAAAAAATAGGATAAAAAAATTAGCCTTTGCATCAAATTTTATGAATTCTCACACAAACAGAATGAATCCTTAAAAGACGAGCTCCAGTCAACATACTTGTAAAATTTTCAACATTTCAAACTCTTTAGTTTTGAAAATATGCTTAGAATATGCAATGAATACATTTTGCAATAATTTTACATACATAAATTATATCACAAAATTATGTATAAATTTGAACCCTGGTGATTTTCAATGATTTAATACAATAATTTATCATTTTAAAAATTTTCTGTAATAACATGAATAAAATGCAAGGAAGCACTTAAAAGTGGATAGGGTATAAGAATACATACCAACATTTCCTTGGCTAAAGTAATCAAAATTGTACACTGATGGTATGGCTATAGATGATGAAGCTAATTTGTTTCTTAGTTCTTCTAAAACATATAAGCAAGAACAGAAAGTTGGCCGATTTTCTGCATCGAACTTCCAACAATCAGTCATGATTTCATGCCTAAATCAAGAAAAATTTCTTAAACAGAAGAAATATATAGAATTTTATCTACATGTATATATGTCTCATGAATGCATCTTTTAACAAATGCATAACTAAAATTAAGCAGAATTTTTTTTCTAAAAAAAATTTTAAATTAAAATTGCCTTAATTTGAATTTCAGTAACTTGCACATTACACATTTCTTACACCAAAATATGCATGATTAATTTAGCGATAAAAATGTTTGTAACGATTTTCAAATTATTTTTGAATATATACTTGAAACTTAATGAGAGGGCTGTGGTAGCCCAGTGGTCAAGGTATTGGATCATGGCAGGCATGTCATGAGTTCAAGCCCAGTACCACTAAAGACCCACCGTGTAGGGCAGCGATGTTTGTTAAATCTGTCAAGAGCTGAAAACGTCCTCCCATTGGTGTGGTAGTTAGGAGAGGAGGGTGCCAGCTCACTGGTGTTGTCTATGTAACTTGACCATGGTGCAAAATTACGTGGCCAAAAAGCCCTCGTGTAGCTAAACAGTGCGACGTTAATATTCACTCACTCAAACTTAATGTGAAGCTAAGCTAATTTTAATAAGACTATGTTTTCAAAACAGCTTGTAACGGTTTTATAACCAAGCAAGTGAGTGTTCATTGACTTCGCACTATAAAGCAACAAGAGAGCTGTTGGCGACTGACCTTGTAACTTTGAACCTCAATCAAGTGACAAGGAAGACACCTGAGCTAGCACCCCTTCTCCAGATTACCACATAAAAACCAATTGGAGGACTTTCAGCTACGGATGATTTCACTTGCTTTAGGCCTTCTATGCAGGTCTTCAATGGCACAAAGGCTCGAGCTCCTAAAACGCTGCCCATGAGTTAAAGACCAGCCATATTGTGAACATGGCACTATTATGGCCAAATAGGGAACATGGATAAATTGCATGGATCAGATATTAGAGATTGTAATTTTATCTTTCACCTGCATGTTAATCAAAGTATTTATGAAATGTTCTTAAAAATTATTTCAAATTGAAAATTTCAAGATGAGAAAGCACATTGCAGAAGACGTTTAATATATTCCTTAATCTAAATTTATAATTGAAAGGAATGATTATCCACCATTTCTCTTTTCTGCAACAAATGTTACAGGAAAACAATTTTTTATTCAAATTTTAAAGAGTGCAAACAATTCTACTATCAAGTTTTAATTTTGAAGCAGAAGTAGTTTTAACACTTTGTGATGTTCTTCCCTTTGGAAGAACATCCCTTGAAGTATCAGCATGAGCTAGAGGCGTAGGATTAACAAAAGGACAAGGATCAAACATTATCTTAATATGACTTTATTAAGATATTCAACTTAAACCTTTAACAATTAAATTATAATAATTAATATGAGAGAATCTACGATGGCAAAATATGCAACACACAATATATACATATTTATAATAAGACAATCTAATTCAGACCAGTATCAATAAGTGAACCGCCTAATCTCCGATTCTAATATTAAATAATCAATCCTACCTTATTACAGCTTGGAGCAACGATCAATCTTGTTATATGCTTAATCTTGTCTTTATATGCACTGGTGTGCAACTTGGCCGTTTCATATATTTGATCACTAATAACTTGTATTCACGTCACGCAAAACTCATTCAGACTTAAACCACGAACTGTAATAACCATCAACTGCCACAAACTAACATCAGTTGTCAAACATTACCTTACATTGTCATTTCGCTTACTCTAAGTTCCGATATTTAAACGTTTGTTCATTTGCATCTTTCATTCACACTTCACTTTTTGGATTTGGTTGGAAAAGAGTTGCCATTAATTCTGGCCCAAAGAACCCAATGAACATGTTAAAGAAAAGACGCGTGAGTCATCACAACTTTTGTTGAAGTATTTAGGAAGTAAGATGTAAAACCAAAATGAAAGTTAAAATCCGTTAGTCTTGAAATTTTGCTGAAATGACTTTTTTAACAATGGAAGTCAAGTACTTACAACTATTTTAGAGAATTTTGTATAAGGATATTAGGAATATGTTTGATATTGTGGTATGAACTTGAGAATAATCCAAAATACAAACATCACAAAGAGAGAGAGAGAGAGAAAAAGAGTTCGACACCCTTTTATTGAGGTTTTTACAGGAAAATAAATAACTAAAAAATGTCAGTTGTTTGAACAAAAATTGTATATTTCTGGATCTTTTTCTCATCTAAGTTTCAAAATAATGTTATAAATTTTTTTATTAAATGTAAGAAAAAACAATTTGTTCGAAATACTGGATATATACATATACATGAACTCCACAAGGTAAGAATTGAAATCGTTCACATGCACCCACATATTCATCATCATCGAAATTTGAATCATATGCACTTATCATTATTTCCTCAAACCAGCTATTTTTTCATACAAACCTTCTAAAGCGATGCACATTTATTCCCGTCTTTCAACATAATCAGATATATCCATCACTTGAATCCTTCTTTTTAACCAAATGTATAGGATTCTTCATGTATACATTCGACATTTGCACACTGAATCATGTGACCCATCCCTGTACCTCAGATATTTTTTCCTTTCGTTTCAAATCATAAGTAAACCTAAATCGTACTTAGACGTACTGTTCAGGATAAGTTGAAGGAACAAACGCAAAAAGGGAAAATTGAATAGAAAAAATTTTTGTAATCCTGCAATTGGAACTATTTCTAACAAAAAGTGATAATTCTAAACAAAAATGATGATATATTTATTTAAAAAAACCCAATTAAAGGGCTAATCTGAAAATCATTTGTCTTTTTAAAAACATCTGAAAATTTTAAATAGCGAATGGCAATCAAGTACAAAGAACGCATAACGTTAGCTGAATAAGACCGTATTTCAAAGTACAAGGGTTTCCATAATAAACAGTCCGCCAGAATAAATTAGTTACCTCGCCATGAAATCTAGATAAGCATTGCCAAATCCATCTGAACTCCCTCCCTCCCTATTCTACACTCCAGCCAATTTCAAAATGTTGTCAACATTTTGCAAGGCATGCGACATTTTGTAAAGTGTGTGTTATAAAGGAGTTATATTTGTTGACGGATATAAAAAAATGGCAAAGAGAACATAGTATCTCATGAAGAAAAAATTATTCTGGCTGTGCTGGTAAGATAGAGATTGAAGGGATATTGAACATTTTCAAGCGATTAGAAGGCTTTGCAACCTGAAGTATTTTTATGATATAGGAGATCATGATGAAAAAAAAGCATTCAATATCCTTTCTGAAAAAAAATATGCAACGATTACTATCCATTATATGTAGATGGTAGATTGTGTAGGTCATCGGTGGCATAAGGGAGAATATTAAAGCCTCCCTGCAAAGTCAGGTCTTAGGCCCAATGCCAGATCTTACAAAGAATTGTAAAACCATAACATAACATAGACTTTGCCCCCCTCCCGTGGGTCCAGAGGGTCCCAAACTTGGTTGTCAAAAATGATGCCAACTTGGCTCTACCGTCAAGATTTTGCCAAGTTCTCATTGAATCGCCATTATAACGTAAGAGGCGGCATTGCTTGTGAATAGTACAATTTTAACATGAAATAAATATAACATAGAGAAGTATAAATGCATTAAACACTCAAATACAAATTATTTACACTATTTACACAAAATTCGTAACAATATTTTACCTTTAAAAACTCATTTTTTCACAGAATATTTGTAAAAGATTCATATTATCTATTAGTAACTTCAAAGAATTACAGCTGGTCAAAAGTAGCTAACATTTTCAGCTCTCATGGCAAAATCAACGTTCTTAAAGAAAATGTTATTTTCCTGGGTTTATGATTTGAAAAAATATGAATCTGTTTAAAGATTTTATATTTTTAAAAAATCCCACTTTTTCTCGAGATTTCAGCATTTACCAAAAAAAAAAAAAATATATTGAGTTAGAATTCAACACATATTTAAAAAAAAAAATAAAAATATTCGTCTATAAACTTTTATTAAAAGAACAAAAAAGTAGATACTCACAATTCAGCAGGGCAATTTTCAGGCTTATCTAAGCGACCCCCGGCCCGAACGTAATTTAATACTTCGATGTTTGTGCGAGCTGGGTATGGCTGCATTCCCAATGTAATTACTTCCCACAGCAAAACTCCAAAAGCCCCTTTAGATGTATGAAATGTTAATATATTTTAAAACATAAGTTAATGAAAAGAAATAAGATATAATCATTTAAAACTTACAAACGTCAGATTGTGTTGTAAAAACTCCATAGACGAGACTCTCCGGTGCCATCCAACGAACTGGCAACAGACCTTCGCCTTCCTTTCGGTAATAGTCACTTTTGTAGACATCACGAGCAAGGCCAAAATCCCCAATATTAACAATTCTGTTCTCTCTCTGCTGGCTGGAAACCAGACAGTTGCGAGCTGCTAAATCCCTAAGTAAAAAAGTATCATCTTATTCTACTGGGAAAGACATTATACAATGAAAAGATTATTAACTTTACAATATATATACTAATAAATAGAGCGATCATTAGTCAGGTAGTAAGAAAATAAATTAGATTACCTTCGAGCTGTAAAATGACCGAAGCTTTTCAACAAACACAAAGTTCATATTTTTATAATTATGATAATAACATGAACTTTACTAACTTATTTATATATTTTTACGCTAAATTTATTTTTATTAATGATTATTTTGTACACGGAAATTGTGGCTAATGTCTTTGAAGTTACTATTATTAGTACATAGGTCTGTGACAACAATATTTTAATCTTGAAGATTCCTATCACTTAATCAGAAGTGGCATTCCAGTTTAAACAACTTAAAAGTGTGATTTATTTCGGCTCTGATATGCGCATCAACAAAGCCCAATGATACTCTCTTCAAACCATTGGGTATTTTATCTGTCAAGTTTTTACTTACTCTCTGGAGAGCTTCATGTTGAATTTTTAAGAGTTAACAGTTCAGAAAATTTGTATGAGGGAAAGTTAAAAAGTGAAGAAACTTTTGCAATTTTTCTTTAGGAGGTCTGGCAACAATGCTTGTATCGACTGCTGAATGAGTGGTAATCAGCAACACTTCTGCACACAGTATCACTCGTCTTTCCTCGTAGTCGTTGGAGTGTAGTAGACCGTTCAACATGGCAACTCCATTGTCAGGCTGCAGCAAGGAGGAAAGTGATTCCCTTTTTGTATGCAGAAGGTGTGATACCTGCACTGAATACAGGCCATCCCTTCCATAACTATATCCTCAACGATGACAACCCTCAGTGGTTGACGTGGATAGACTGAACGATCTTCCGTCGTCACTTAAAGTTCTTCCTTTTTTAAAGTGCTCAATCCATTTGTGAGAGTGAAGAGACTTTTGCAATTTTTCTTTAGAAGGTTTGGCAACAACGCTTATATCCACCACTGAATGAGTGGTAATCGGCAACAGATCTTGCTTCGTGATAAGCAGATGTCACCATACTGCAATGAATAATTTCCACAGGTTTCACAGCTTCCGCAAGCAAAAAGTGAATCACTGTCCTCCTTAGTGCACATCAGCAATGGAGCTGCCATGCTGAACAGTATGCTACACTCCAACGACTACAAGGAAAATGAGTGACACGTTGTACAGAAGTGTTGCCAACCAACCTTCATTCAGTGCTGGATACTACAGGCTGTTGCCAAACCCTGGAAAGAAAAACTGGAGAAGTCCTTTTACTTTTTGACTTTCCCTTGTGCATTTTTGAGTACTTACCGATTAGAAAGACCATAGGTTGGCAACTACTTTTCTGAATTACAGCTAACACGAGTATTGGTAATATCACCAACCTAAAGTTGTTTCTGGACTAAAATCCACCTGATGTTTTTACTATGACCCTCTTGAGAACCAACCCATTTCATGAATTACAACAGTATGTTGACAACCACCAGAATTATTCCTTCATTGATACTTCTTGCCCATTTCTATGTGTGTAACATGAATGGACTTATGGTTGACGTGTCATGAGTTCGAGCCTAGTACCACTGATGCATGTTAAATCTGTCGAGAACTCAAGCATCTTCCAGTTGCCATGGTGTGGTAGTTAGGAGAGGGGGTGCCAGCTCTGGTGTCATCCTCGTCATTTGACCATGGTTCAAAATTACGAGGTCCATCACCCAAAGTCCTCAAGTAGCTGAACAGTCTAAAGTTAATATTCACTCACTTACCCATCTGTGTGACACAGCAATTTGATCAGAAAAAAGCTGTTGTAAAAAAGTTTATTGCTTTTCTTTGTTTATTGATACGTTAAAATTTTTTCTCTTTGTAGCAAAATAGTAGAAAACTGTAGTGAGAAAGAAAATAGTATTAAATTCAAACCAATTGCTACAAACAGATTGAAAATAGAGACTAATTTATATTAGCGAATAGCATAAACCAGATTTTAGCATGTTTCTTACATGTTGCCATACTTGGCTTCATAATTCTTTTTACCACATGACATCACTGTTTAACTTTGCTTCTGACAATCTGTTTTTTATGTAGTTTTTTGGTAGATCACATAGATATACATAGTATACATTTTTTATATGTATCATATACTCCATATGATATATATTTAATTATTAACATTTTAGTTATTTACATTGTTTATTCATTTGTATGTTTTAGTAACAGGATTACAATTTTTTAAATGAAATATTGTGTAAAAAAGTATATTTTCAAAAATTAATTTAGTTTTTGTAGTACAATTTGCCTCAGAGTTGTTTTTGTTAGCAGATTAACACTAGAACGTCCGTCGGCGTCAACTTGACACCAGAGTCTGTTTACTTTGTTTTCCTATCCACATTTTTGCAGGGAATTTGAAAATTTTTTGCTACTTTTAATCATTTTCCTTGATGATTACACAAAAAAGTTTTGTGTTTCTAGGTTAATTAGGAGTGATTTTACGACTAAATATATCTAGAACGTCCACTAGTGTCATTTCGACACCAAGGCAATTTATCATTATAAAAAGCTGTCGTTCAACAAAATAATAGTCCACCAAGCAGATACTATAAGTAAAACAAGCTTCTCAAAGATCTATCCCACATTTTTTTACCTTGAATACAGTGTTATTGAGTTCACAGTAGAAATGAATCAATTACACTATAATTGTTGTGTTTAAGTATTTCGTTAGATAGTATTTGCTTATCTGCTCATAAAAAAAATTTCATTCGATTTTCGAACTTAGTGCAGAGCATACACCATGAAACAATGTCTCTTAGAAAAGGTCTAACCCCTGATGAAATCGCTAATTTGTTGAGAGAGCTTTCTGAGAGTGAATTGGCTTTAATTTAGATTCGGATGAAGACATAAGATTGAATGAAAGTGATGATATATTCCAATCAATCCTGATATATATCGCTAGGGATACACAGAATGGATACCGCATAATAGTAATGTTCTTGGCAGATTTGTGACTCAAAATGTTTTGCGACAAAGTAGTTGTCCAACAAGCTTCGCAAAACATAATGTCAACATCAGTTTTTTTTATCATATAAAGGGTCATAATATATGATAATTACATGAAATAATATTAAAAAGTCTTAAAATTAAACCCAACTGAACAATAGTCCTGCAATTATTTAGTTAAAACAATTACTTTATTGCGGTGTCAAAATGACACCGGTGAATGTTTAAGGGTAATTGAAATCCCAGATGTTCTAGTGTTAATTCAAAAGAAACCTATTTCATGTTTTAGATATTTTTGCTTTTATTTAAAGGTGAATTAATTTTTTTCTAGTTACAGCCTGCCTGGTATAAATTTTTTTGCAATCCATTGAAAATTATGTAAAAAAAATAGTAATGTGCACCCATTAACAAAAAATTCCTTTGTTTTGCATACACTGTCTTGCATTGTGTTTTACCCTTACTTAAAAAAAAAAAAATTATGCTTGTGGATTTATTTTTAAAACTTCAGCTAGTGTGGAAAATGCATATTCAAACTAGCATAAAAAAATAAAGTATTGATATTATTACAAACTCAACTTACCTATGAACGAAATGCATGTCCTCCAAATATTTGCATCCTTTGGCAACATCGATGCAAATCTTGATCAAATCATCCAATGTTAAATTGCTGTTTTCAAACTGTGTTATAATTTAGAAATGAAACAAATTTAGAAAATTAGTAATGGGTAAATGACGAAATGTTTAAATCAAGTGATAATACTGAGTATACAAAAGTTTATTTAAAAAGAATGGTAAGTCTTAAATCATTAATGTTTTAGAAAAATATTTCCTTTTTACCAGTAACATTACATTAAATCTTCTAAAGCGTCATAAAAATACACAAAACTCCTTTGAATAATTTAGTTGATATAAAATGTTATAGACAAGGAAAATAATCACATTTTGCAGCAAAAAAAATTTGAAAAAATCGTATGTAAAAAAAAATATTTTTAAGTTTCAGTTGAATTTTGAATATAAAGTCACACATTTGTACACTTATGCAAAATACATGTGATTGAGAATTGCATATAGTCATGAAAAAACTTCTGTTACAAAAATAAGTAGGATATTAATTTTTTTAATGTGATTTATTAAGCATTTTTTTAAAACTAAAACTGAATAAGGACATATTAAATTTTTTTTGACAATTTTCTTGCATCAATTTTTACAATGCTAAAGAAACATTAAAAAGGTAATGAGGAAATTATGACGTTATACAGTGAATTAATTTATTAATTCATCAGCAATACGTTTTAGTTAATGAAATCAATACTTGTTTAAACAATAAATAGTCAGTAATTTACCACAGAATCCAATATGCATGACTTTAGAAAAAAAAAGCAATTTGATATGATTCTTTTAAAAATGCTTTCAAAATATTAAAAGTATTTTAATTATGTTATCAAATAGCAGACTTTATTCTAATTTCTTAATGATGTTTTCATTACTCACTAAAACAGAAATATGTAAGAAATGACCAATATGTTCACAGTGCCAAATTACAAATAAGCTATGGTTAAATGTAAGCATTTTAAAGCAATCATTAAAAATTGTACCATAACAAACATTTTGTTCGAATTTAGAAAAGTTGACCTTAGACCTTTGTCTGTATTCTGCATTATTTAAATGGCTAAATTGATTCAATGTAGTATAGTGCAGTGGTCGCCAACCGGTGGTTTAGCTACTACTTTTAGCGAATTCCTAGCTACTTTAGCAGGTGTATCAAGAGATATTTGAAAGTGAAGAGTTGACAACCATGGTAAGTTGGTGGAATAACACTTCAGTTTTTGTTGATATTGCTTTGTGTTATTGGTTTGCCCTTGCTTATCGAGGGCATCCTTTTGAGTGATATGGAAATATAAATAGAGACATAAGCAAGTGACAGTATAGTTATAGTGGTCTGTCATAAAGAGGTCAATCATACGAGTGGTTCACCAAATCTAAAATTGTTCATTTAATAGTCCTCAAAGTTCTTAAGTTTGATGGCTGCTTGTGTTTGTCCTCATAGTGCAACATCTTCCTTTTTCACACATGCTTGACAATTCAAATACATGGCAGCACCAGGGACGTCTCAAGGCATGGGTCAACTAGGGCTGGGCCTTGTTTTTTTCTCGACTCTGTCTTAAGATCCTGATCTGGATAATTTTTATAGTTAAATGTTATTCCTGTACATATTCTCCAAAAAACAGGGAATTTCAAACAGCATATCAACTGGTAAAAGTGATGACCGTTGTCCATGTCTAAACCTTGGCCTAATACCATAAACAATCATTGTACTCATTTAGTCGAAATGCTGCCATTTGTGGTTAGCTGGTTTGTGGCCAGATTTTTGAGATTGTGATTTGTACACTTATTTGTTTCAAATTACCATTTGAACAAGTAGTTAACAATGCATGTTATATACTGTCTACTTTTAAGGATCTCAGGTTGAGCCTATTTTTGCAAAGGGGCCCAGGGCTTCAAAAAATCTTAAGGTTTTTCTGGGTGCAAGATCTCAAAGAGTCTTAAGACGTCCCTGGGCAGAATGTTAGTAATCTAGTTTTTGTGCACGAAGCACTTTTTATAATTTTTTTATTCTCTCAAATACTGTACTATATGATAGATAAAATTTTACTAATCTAGATTCAGATTGTTAGTTATCCACCAATACATCTACAATGTATACAAGTCAGGTTTATTTATTTTGTATTTTGCTGAATACTATGTGGTCAAAATATAAGTAGCAAACATAAAATATTTGAATGAGCTACTTACTATAGTTGGCCGGTTACTTCGTAAATATGAAAGAAGATCCCCTCCTTCCATAAGTTCCAAGAGCAAAAAATTTGGATTACTGTCAAAGCAAACACCAACAAGTTGGAGTATGTGGTCATGTTTGAAGTTGCTACAATGAGGGGGAAAAATATCAACATATGAGTACAGGTTCCATAAAATATTACCTTAAAAACAATTGTATCTATTGAAATATTCTGACCTTAATTCATTATACTTCAGAGGAATCTGTAAGAGTTTATTAAATTTTCTGATGAATATTTCCATTAAAAGTTATGCATAATTTTTGGAAAATTTTACACATTTCATTGTACGTCAAAACCTCATGAAAATATTTAGTTTTGGAGCGAATTTTTCAAAGGTTTATTACTTTGATCAATTTAGAATTTATTATAATAACTGATAGAAATAATATTGATTTCGAATTGTATACAGTTCAGAACAATTTCTGCAATTGAGAGAAACAAATGTTTTTGAAAACTGGATATATAAGTGTGGATAAAAATCAATTAAGTTTTGAATGATAAATTCTTAATCAAGCAATTCTATTACATTTTTAAGTGTATTAGTGTCATATATTTTAATTAGTAATCAGTGAAGTAGTACAGTTATTTTCAGCAACAGTCTGTATCAGCATTTCTCAACCTTTTTACTTGCATATCTATTAATTTATCATGACTGTTTCAAGTACCCTCCCTCCACACACACATTACATATAATTGCTAACATCTACAGGCATGCAAGTGTAATCACACTATAACACAGAGACATTTTTATTTTTACCAATTACTCAAAAATGTTGCACATATTGGTCATTATACACAATGTATTTAAAAAAATATTTATAACTGGTACTCTCATTCTTTGGGAAGCTAAGAGCATATTAAAATATGATGATAAAAATAGATAACTTGGTGTTGAGAGCTTTATTGAAACCTGTTATAGTAGGACTCGGCTAATTTAATTAAACTACATTCTATTACAATAGAATTAAATTGAATATTATGTGGTGCAATAATTGAAAAACAAATGAATTTGCTTAATTTTAGTTTATAATTTATTTCACTATATAAAAATATTCAGGAAGTGATAATTCACCTATAATAAAAAAAACAGAAAAGTAATTGTAGCTGTTTTTAACAAGTTGCGATATCGTATGAACAAAAGAATATAACCCGAACTACATCATGAAGGATTATGTTATATAACTCCTCCCTCAATAAGATCTTTTTATTCTAGCAAAAAACATGTGTTCAATTAATCCGTTAATGTCCACTATTTTATTGTTTTCCACTGTATACCTCTGAAACCATTTCACATACCCTGGGGCAGTGGCACACACAGACTTCTCTTATGAGAGTGGAGGACGGTTATACAATAAGAACACGCTGAGGTTTCATCTTTATACAGTAGAATTCCGAAAACTATGTAGTCCGAATAACTTGGCCACCCAATAGCAGGTAAAAAAACCCATGTCCACAGTTAACAAAAAAATGTCGGAAAATGATGAAGACCTTAAGGCTGAGTTAGTGAGTGAGTGAATATTAACGTCGCACTGTTCAGCTACATGAGAGCCTTTGGCGACGAACCACATAATTTTGAACCATGGTCAAGTGACGGGGATGACACCTGAGCTGGCACCCCCTCTCCTAAATACCACACACCAACAGGAGGACGTTTCAGCTCTTGATAGATTTAGCGTGCATTGCTGCCTTACACGGCGGGTCTTTAGTGGAACTGGGCTCGAACTCGTGACAAAGCCAGCCACCTATACCACTCGGCAAACGCGGCCACGACGTTAACGCTGAGGACACTGTACAAACTCCTAAAATATCACATAGTGAGGGACTAAAGGCTGTCGAAACCAAACTTCAGTATTTTGAACAAAGTGCGTTGGTAATGGACTTACTATTTTTCAGGCTTTACCTTTTCGGCTTCATCAGCAAAGCAGCAAACGGAAGATAACAGGGCATTATGCACTAAAAAAAAAAAAAAGAGTCCATTTTTGCTAAGTTGGCTGCTTAGTTTTCATAATAAACAGTTTTATGTCTTGATAAAATATTTTTCTGAGGTGCGTCTGATCAGGCAAATTACTGTATAGTATGTACTTATTAATTTTCATTTTCATGTAGCGAATGCTCTACAACTTCATAAAGTATGCACCTTTTATTTGTTTAAAGATATTTGGGCAGTTAGCTTATTTTATGTTGTATTCTCAAACAAGCAATAAATACAAGTGGAGTACAATATCTTCTGAGAAAACACTCATACTTATACTTTTTCAATCCCATTCGATAACCTGGCATTTTCACAAACTTAGCCACCCTTCAGTCCATATTAGGCCGAGTTTTCGGGACTCTACTGTACTACAAATTAAAAAAGTCTGTTGATCTATTGGGGAGGGATCCAAATCTCGCCCTCGCGTACGCCACCGCCCTGGGGAGTATGCATACCAAAAGTTACAGAATGCTAGTCTAAAAATGATTATATTTTAATAATTCAGATCCAACATAACGTAATATTTCTTATAGATTGTTGAAATTTATGACTAATTAAGTAAATCACTGAACATAAATTGTACTTATTTTTAAAGGTTTTCCAATTACAGATTGCAAAAAATTAAGAAAAAGGGAATAAGTTGCTTTTTTAAAATTGATAAAAATGTTTAATTAGTAATTTTTTACTGTTTTTTTTTCTGAGTGATTGAAGGGAATAATCTAGACCAGGGGTTGGCAAATAGCGGCCCGCACAGTTTTTATGCAGCCTACCAAGACGAGAAAGTCTGCTTTGAAGCGAGATTTCTTTCCCATGCGCAATCAAAGACTCGTCTTTTATTTTTCATTATTAGAAAAACAAAGTACATGAAAGTGTTTATACTAGGAGATCATCTGCAGATGTTAGAGGATGAGGTCACAAGAAAATTTCAGTATTTTAAGAAAATTGAGCCTAAATTCAATTTGCTTTTTTATTCTATTACTGCTGACATTTATTGATACAGCACCTGAGGAGCTACAGCTTGAACTTATTGACTTGATGTCAGATCACAGAAAAAAAAAAATAAATGTTTAATGCTATGATATTGACTCTTACAAATCTTTATCAGTTGAAAAATTTCGATGTATGAAGAAATTTGCAGGGAAATTGTTCTTTATATTTAGGTCATGATATATTTATGAACAAAGTTTTTCTTGTATGAATATCAACAATAATAGACATAGGTCCAAGTCAGCTGACATAAACTTGGAGGCTTTGATGAGAATTTAAACGAGCAATCTCACTCTTGACTTAAAAAAAAATGAGGAAAAGTATGATAGGGGCCATATGATTCATTAAACTGATTTCTAAGAATAAATGTGCTTGCAGCTGTTACAAATAAGAAATTAGTACGATAAATAAACTGAATAAAACTGCCACTATTTTATTTAACATATCTATTATTTTTTTTTATAAAGAATGCAATCATTTTAAAAAGGAGCAGCCCTCTGGTATTCTCCCCACCCACAATGTGGCCCACGAGTTGAAACAAGTTACCCATCCTTGATCTAGACCAGTGATACTCAACCTGCAGCCCGCATGTGGCCCACCTGACCTTTCTATGTGGCCCAGTCATTGAATTAGAGAATAACAAATAACTTTGAAATAATTTTAGTTATTTAAGAACAATGCATTAAAAATTTAGCACAATATTCTATCAATCAAATGTATTAATTTTGCTATCAATGTCACCCTGGAATGAATTGCGAGATCCTGTAACAGTTAGTGATAACAAATAACAGTGAACTAGTGACCCCTTTATGGGTGAAACTAATTTTTAGCTAACCCTCATGTTTTCGAAGCAAAAAATATTTTAAGAATATTTGTTGTTTCAAGACGGTTGGGATCTTGACTATTTGTAGAGAAAAACAAACATAAGATCAAAACTTGTTTGATTTGTTGTATAAATGTTATATTTAAAAATATAATTTTACTCATCACTATACCACTGAGCAAAAAATATTTCAATGGCTCTTTTTCTTGAAGATCTCTTTCAAGATGAGATAAATTGGCTTTCTTAGAAAAATCTTTGAAACAGCAACAAAATATTTTTTCGGTGGTAAGGTCACAAGGTGCACGGGTAACAAAAGCATCCTATAATATTGTTACATTACATATATTGATAAACATATGAAATTGTTAAGGATAAACATATGAATTGATACAGAAATGGTTAAGAGTGTTTCTTAAATACTTCCAAAGTATTCTTTGATAAATTTGAAACAAACTTGCACAAGCAAGTCTTAACTAATTTTAAGCAAATAATACTGATTTCAGTCCGGAAATCAGTAAAAACTTTTTGCTACCATCCTGAACTTGATAAATTAATATATGAAATAAAAATAAGTAAGGCTTTGTAAAAAGAAAAAAAATCAAATTATCAAAGTACATGGCAGCTTTGTTTTTATCACAGTAGAATGTAAACAAAGGGCTTGGGATCAATAATGAAAGGAAATCGAAATTACCCCATAAATAGGTAAAAAATAGATAAAACCTAATTTTTTGTGAGTTGTGCTTTATAGAGTTCAACATCGCTTTAAAATAAAATCCAAAAATATGTGACTTAATAATTTAATTAATTTTCCACATTTTAAATGTCCTTAATCTTATAGCATCTCACTCCCCATTAATCCTCATGCTGCGGCCCACCTGAAATAGATGTCATATGTATGTGACCTAGCAGAAATAAATGTAGAGTGCTCCTGATCTAAATTCTTTAAAAATGAATAAGCAGTTTTGAAAGAATATACTAATAGATCATATTTTCGGCAAAATGCACAGAATAATATTTAAAATAATGCATTAATACTTATATGGGTGTGTTAACACAGAATTTATTAATATAAATATAGTGATAAAGTTATGTTTAAACTTTGCATGGTTTTCTTTCATTATAGTATTCTGTTTTGATTGGGTCCTATATAAAAATAAATATCAACTAAGAAATTTGTGCAATGTCCAAAGTAATTCTAATTGGAAAAATCTTTGCATTAGTATAGTTCAATACAGTAGTAAAAATATAAGAGGGAAGCAGCACAGAATGATTTTACATTTCACAAATGGATTTATTTTCATTAATAAGAGAAACCTTTTTTAAAAAAAAAAACTCTAATTTTAAATGCATTTTATATTTTCAGAAAATAAATACAATCAATCCATAAAATCTACAGTTTCATATTTTACCTCATTAGTTTGGCTTCCTTTAGAAATTCCTCTTTTTCATGTGTGTGTGTGTGATCAGTAGATCCTTTCTTTAATGTCTGTCAGTATTTGAAAGTTCCAATTTGAAAAAAAAAAGGGAAAGAAAAATTGTTTATTTTATATATCTCATGATTAAAAACTATAAATTTTTTAGATTTAATTTCAACAGAAGCGCTCACCTTAAAACGAACATGATTTTGATAAATGTATGTATTATAGGCAATTATAAATTAGCATTATTATATATTTTTTAGAAATGATCCCTTTATCGATGTTTAGCAAATGCACCAATTTCTAAAAAAAATAGATTTTATAAATACGATTATTGATTGATCTTAATTTGATTTTAATTAAGAGTGCTATACGTTTTAGATTTCATTTGCATAACCATAAGCAATATATACGTCCAGATTCTAACATTAGCAGAATTCCTAAAAGGAACTCTTTAGAACTATTTCATTATGAATTACTAATGTGAATGTAAAATGTTCTGAGAAAATGAAGAGATTAAAGATTTAACATAAAAAAATAATGCCTAATAAAAACTTACGTAATCACTTAGGAAAGAAAAAAAATTGTAACTACCAGTCAATGTATGTACAAATATTTTAGTGAAAAATTAAAGGATGAACAATTAAATTGTTTCAATATATGTGTAACAATTTATTGATTATACCAAGACATATACATTAATTCAAATTGCTTTTTAAGCAAAGTCATAAAAAACAACATTCAGCGTTTTGTTTACCATATTGTTTTATAAACTTTGATCACTTTGATAAAAGTTCAAACGGTGATGATCGATAAGAGTTGGTCTTGATATAACAAAGACAATTTTATTTAAGGGATCACATTTACATATATTGAATAAATCAGCTTGGATACATTTATTTTGCTTTTATAGATAAAACCCATCATAAAATAAAAAACACAAGATTTATACTCACTTTTATTGCAACTTTTATAGACATTGAAGCCTCAGTTGAAAACGCTAAGCCCTCGAACACTTCCCCAAAAGCACCAGATCCCAAGTATTTGGTTACCATAATTTGTTCTCTTTTGTATTGTGGTAGACCTAATAATTCTTCATCAGATGGCAAATCACTAAAATAAAACCCTGTATGAATAACTTACAGCATGCGTATAAAACTATAACTGACAATATGCAATTACAAAAATTTAAACATTCTTAAAAAAAGTAAAAGAATGCATTCTTGAAGTAAACTTTAGCATAATAATATTAGCTTATACAAGTTGGGAGCTACGGTGGTAGCCGTAGCCTTAGTGCTTAATAAACTGTGATGTTTACTCTAAGGTGAACAGTTCATTCCACTTGAAACAATTGCAGAAAGCTTGGTTGAAAAATTGACTGTATGAATCTAACTTCTGGAAAAAAATAATTATTACCATGAAAAATTTCAATGGTACAAACTATTTAAAAATGCTCTAAAAATGAAAGTTGCTTTGAGTAAAAAAAAAAAAAAAAGGTTTTGGCGCCGCGATTTTAAAAGAGAAACCTAAAGATCTTAGCAACAAGGATGCGTTGAAATGGGAACAAAGCAATATTTTGACACTGTTTCGTTTATTAATTTATCGTTTGCAGACAAAGAAGCACTACAGTTCGTGGAGGAGGAAGATGCTAAAATTCTGTGGGTAAACATCAAAGGGCTTTTATAGGACAAGCGGAAAACCGCAAAATTGACGTGGGTAATGAACTCAAAAATATTAAAATGAAAGACCAAGAAAGTGTCGATGATTATATAGCCAGAACTAGAGGTATTTCAACTAAGTGGCACTCCCTTGGATTAGATGTCTCATCCAGAGAGCCGTTTTTTCATACTGTTCGAAGACTAAAAGAAAAATTTTCTTAAGTTCCAGAAATAGTGAAAACTCAACATGAGAAATCTATGGAGTAAATTCTCCAAATATTATGTGAAGAACCATCCTTTAATTTATCGTCAAGAAATCGTGTTGAAGGCATAACATCGGCTTATAGACCGACGTTTGCTACCCCTCTTTTCATTATTGACGCTCAGAGGTAAACAGACACCGATGGTTTTTCATAAGGAGGTTTCTGTATAAAGAAGTTTTTGCACATTGCCTACGGTACATCAGACGCCAACAAATTGATGAAGCAGACAATGATACACCTATAGCACTTGACCAATGAGCTCCCAATTCCCTAGATGAAGCTGTACGTTTCGTCAGCACCATGTGGCCAGGAGTCTATCACCACGTATTGAAGTCATCTCTCGGGGTCCACTCCAAGATTTCAGAGTTGTCCGATTCTTATCAGTGAACTGCTTCTAAACATGCCTCAATGTTCTACTATTACGCTGCAATGAGCGACTATTGCATGATAAGACTATACTTCTTCATGAAGGCCAATGATTCCCTTCCGTTCTAACTTTGTAAGTTGAAATGTCATATTCTTTCATCCAAGAGATATACCGTATTTTCCTGTATATAATCCGCAGCGGCGTATTATCCGTAAAGCCCTTTTTTTTGAGTAAAAAAAAACATCGTATAATCCGCAGCGGCGTATAATCCGCGGCAGTTTTGGCGGCGAATAATCGAAAAAATATAAATTGCCGATAAGGAAACACAAAAAATGAAAAATATAATTAAAAATAGAAGTAAGAATTTGTTGTAAATCTAGTTTCAAAAAATTAAGAAAAAATACAAAATTATAAAGAATTTAATAAATAATGTTTAGTTTAAAAATATTCAAATAATTTTATTAATAGTCATTTGTATAAGGAAATTCTAAATTTATGGATTGAATTCTTATTTGAAGATTAATAGTTTATTATTATAGAGTATATTGTAAATATTTATATTTTCAAGTTAAATATACTACTAATAATTGAGTACATATTCAATTTATTGAGAACGTACAGTAGCTCTTATTATTAATGTACTTTAAAATTTTTATTTTAAAACTTAGTAATATTTTATAGACAAATGCGTAATATTCCTAGAGTTACTCATATAATTATAATATTTAACTTAATGCATGTACTCTATAATTATTTTTCTAAAATAATTTTACACTTTTTGCTGTGTTCTACAATTCAGTCAATGTTATGTTTTGAATTTGTATTTAGATCCAAAATCTAGCAATAACTTGCTTATTGTACCTGGATTCAGTGAAGGCTATGTATTTTTGAATGCAATTTTAGGTAAGTTACTTTTTTCTCGCAACGGATTTAAAGATTGTATCCATTATTTTCAATAAGATTTTTCTCAGTATTATAAACAGAAAGGAGGAATGTTGGTTAGCCACAAAACAAACTAAACATCACTTTATATAAATTCCTTTTATCTATAACACCCGTCCTAAGTCAGCAATGTTCTGCAGCATCCATATTTTTTAAATTCCATTATTTGATAGTTTCATTTATGTATGGCATTTAAATGATTTCTGTCTCAATAGTAGAGAAAATAAAATAATAAAACTATATATATAAATGTCTGTGAGTGGATTAAATTGCAAATACCTTTTTTTGTGAAAACTCAAGAAAGTGATTCAAAATGCTGTCATGATCTGGAGATGTCCAAGAAAGCACCAAAGATCTTGACATTGCTTCTATTAAAGAGATATTATTTGGCAGTTCAAGAGCAAACACTATTATTTCTTCACTGTCATTAAAAATCTGGCAATCAGCTGAATATGCTCGTACCTAAAAAATAACACAAAAAAAATAATTTAATAACTTTTGCAATTCTCCATGCTACTGACCAGCAAAGATACAATCGTAATTAATAGTTCAAAAGAAACTAATTTATAACCTGAATTAGAAAATGAGTGAACTTCTTAACAATACTTCTATAACGAATGTCATCCTTTTTTTTTGTAGAATTGATTTTTCGTCATGAAATCAGCACACATTTCAAAATTTAAGTTATTAGATTTTAATAAAATCTTTTTCAAATATGACGTGATATTTCCAACTAAATACTTTTGAAATACGTTTACATCAATTGATACATAATCTTTCCTCAATTCTAAGTCACAAGAAAAAAGAAAAATTGATAAATAAATCTATACTATTACAGCACTCCAGAGCAAACAAACATATCTATATATCTATGTCCGGCTATGTTCTCACGAACCGCTGAACGCAGAAACGCGTCAAATGTACTAAAGGACGGGAAATAATTCGAAGATTTTCAATATTTAAATTCCGGAATTGCAATTCTTTAAAAAGATATTAATTAAAAACATTAAAAGTAATGACAGGCCTATTCCTGTAATGTCATCTATATTTTGCAGAGATTCCGGAGGACGGTAGGGTGAAAGATTTTACTACAATTCCGTCCCTTTTAAAACATAATAATCCCTTCAAAATAACAAAAATATCGAAATAAAATTTTTGTTTCTTGCATTTCTCCTATGGCATTTGTATGTGCCCCAAAATTTCAGATTTGAAAACCTATTAGTTTTTAAGACATTTGAAGTTTTCTGAGTCTAGATTTTAGTTTCGATTCATTTTAAAGCATTTTTGCATTTTTAAATTGAATGAATTAAAAATATTTTGAACACAATCCATTTTTTCAGTGTGAAATGGCTATTAATCACAATTTTCATTACTAAAATCATTTCTGTTAACTTATACTAGCTGCATGGCACGGCGTTGCACAGGCTTTCTCTACTTTTATAAAATTTCCCTTTCATTCACAAAATCAGCACTTCTAATACTCTTTTTCAAAATGACCCTCTCCCCCTCCTCCACTTAGACCGGCGTTGCTCGGGCTTTTAACGAGTATATAATTTAAAATTCCCTACTTCGAAATTTTTCCGCTTTTTTTCTTTGGCAGACAGGTTTATTTCCCCCCGGCGTAGCACGAACATTTTTAAATGCATAATATATTGTCATGGAAATTCCCCTTCCCCTCTCGCTATCAGCCCTTCCTGGTGTGCGTGTGTCATTTCTATATTAAGGCTATCTTCGGCTAATGTTAAAGAATAGGGTCCGAATTCGGAATATTTTTTCAGATATAAAAGTACTCAAACATTAATATTATATTCTGGCTACACTATCATGTACAGAAGCGATGCACGTTGAATCTGTCGAGAGCTTAAGCTCCTAACCTTGGTGTGTTATAGTATTTAGGAGAGATGGGTGCCAGCTCAAGTCTCATCCTCGTCACTTCGCCATGGTTCAAAATTTCGAAGTCCGTCGCCATAAGCTCTCGAGTAGGTGAACCGTGCGACTTTAATATTCACTCACTAACTCTGCAATTGTTTAGCCCCAGGAAACAAAAATGTACCTTTTTTAAAAACATTTCTAAGTTGAAAAAAAAGAAAAAAGTAGATATTTTATAATTACAAAATTTCACAGCTATATTAAATGTTGAATTAAAATTGTGAGCATTTTTTGAAATGTTCGAAATACGGGGAAAAATTTCATGCAATTATTTTTATGAATGAAGAAGTTATAAAAAAATTTGAATTTGTTAAGTAGTTATTAAATATTTAAAATTTGAGTATTTTTTAAAAATTCGTAAAAAAAAAAGGTTTTCTGCATTTTAATTTCTTAAATCACTAACTCTAAAAGATCAAAGTGTGAGTTTTTTAAAAATGATTTTCATTGACACGCATCGATATTGATTCATTAAAGAAAAAATCATAAAATATGTAAAGTATCATTGTTTTGTAAAACACACACACAAAAATATACTGTATCGTGGCGAAATAAATTATCTTCCAATTACAAAATTGCTGGCGAAGTTATTAAATGAGAGAATAAAATTTTTAGTATTTTTAAAAATCATAAAAATTAAGCGATGTTGTTTCGAACCCGGGTACAATCGGTAGAAATAGAACGCTGTTGCTGAACGGGCCACGAATTTCACGGAAACAGAAGTGAAAAGACGTTTAAAATAAAAGGAAGAGATATTTAATTTCGCCAAATCTGGTGATTTTCATTATTTATAGACATTTTCATGATAATCATAAAAAAACAGTACATAATGATTGAAAAATTTCGATTAATGATTTACACAAAACAATACTGCTTTATTTAAAAAATATAATTTAAAGCGCGCAATATATTTTTAAATATATATTGCAAATAAACTTGTTTAAAATAATGATAACGGAGTAAAAGCGATTAAGTTTTTCACAAATATTAGAGAAATTTTTTGTTTTATAAACGTATGTTGAAAATGAATCTTTTGAACTAAGGCATGTACAGAAAAAGAAACAAAAATAAATTTTCCCTCGCATCTCTTCTAATCGCCAAATCTGGTGATTTTTATTATTTATAGGCATCTTCTTTTCTAGTGTAACCTTTAAGAAAACGTGAAGAGCTCACGAGAAAAAATAATCAATTAGCGCTAAACAGGTTTTCGCTGCCCAATCCTTGGCTATTGTAAAACTGCGTTCTTTGTTAAAGTTTACGGCTTTATTTTCAAGTTAATGCCTTCAAGGCCCTATCTCTTTTTTTAAACAATAAGAAAATAAATGATGCATACGGTGATATACATACGATGATTATATTTATGAAATAAAACCGATCTTTCTCTATTCAATTATATTTTTAATTTAAAATAACATAAAAAAGATTTCAATACTTTTAATTTATTTTAATTAAAATCATATAAATGATATTTTTATGTTAACTGAATATTTTTTGGAAAAAGTCTAAATTTTCATTCCTAGTGTTCTCCTTTTCGAACTTCTTGTATTAAATAAAAATTTCTTTTCTATATCGGCATTTGTGATGGACATAGCACACATTCAGTCAATAATTTTTAATTTAAATGGGGGATATACTTCTTCAAATGCGCATGACAGTACTTCTAACCATATTCTACTCAAGTTAAATTTCTTATCTTTCTGTTTCTATTATTAAAAGGAAAAATGTCACACATCGATAACTACATTTTCACACAATTCAGTCATTACAAATTCTATTGTGAAAAAGTTCTCAATTATTAATTTTGTCTTTCAAAACAGTACACTTAAAACAATTTTGTTCAGTGAAGTTAACCGACAGTTCCACAATGTATTTATACCAAATTTTAAAAACAATTTTAACACTTGGAAATGTATCCTGTATTAAATTTTTTGAGTATACAAGAATATTTCCTGCTGTAGGGAAGATATAGTAGGAGATATGGTGTGCGGTTGTGAAAGAATGTTTTCGTACGTGTAGACTATTTTTGAAAATTTAAATATCACTAAAGCTGATCATATAACTGCAAATGAGCCTTATTTTAATGTGTGCTGGTATCAAAGTAAAACACTTTAACAATATTAAACAGCCTATGGGTTTATACTCAATATCAAACTATTCGCAAAATGGCTTACAACTTCTATTCAAATTGTAAAAAGAAACTGAAATATAAATATATCTTACTACAGTCAAAAATATTCATAATATATAAGTATCCTATTCCTCCACTTATTTCAGTATATTTTAAAAACTGTAGCTGAATGCAATTTTTTACATTTATAAACGAGTCATAAAAGCTCACACAGTCATAAAAATGTCTTTATCATTTTTAAATATACTACTATAAAACGTATATGGATTGTAAGATCAGTTGTAAAATCCTAAAAGCTTTTAGAGGAGCTAAAAACATGTAATTTTAGATTGATCAAATTTTTAATATAATACACAAATATACATGTTATTAAGCAAATACATTTGAAAAATCAAACTTCCTTCTGAAATAAACGTAATTGAAAGAAAATGTTTAATTGCAAATGAGTGGAAATACATGTTTATCTAAGGGGTATGCCCAAAGTGTGAGGTAATCCTCAAACTTAAGACTCAAACTCAGTGGCACAACAATCCATGAGGGCCAGGAACTACTGTGCCCATCATAATACACGTGACCATTGGACGCTGAGGTGCATGAACAGATGTCCCGATTTGGTGGTCTGTCTGAAGAAAGACCTTCAGTGTTTAAGACCCCAAGCAAGCTTGGTACTCATTTATCGACCCAATGTAGCGGGGATGAAAGGCAGAGTCGACCTTGCCCAGCCCGTTAATAGAACCCCAGACCTGTGGTGTGGAAGCACTATACACTACCACTCGACCCTATTCGGTGAAAAATAAAACTTAATGTTAGAATCTTATATAATTCCCTAATGAATGAGGGAGTCCAAACTTTTTTTTCATGTAAACTGTTTAGACGGAAATGGTTAATTATGAACATTTCACAAGTTGCATAAATTAAAATTAACTGACATAGTTTACATAAATTTTTAAGAGTGCAAAAAGTGTATTTTGGCTGCACGAATTAATTTAAAAGGAATATGGTTACGAAAAAGTAGTGCAAATCTATCTAAAGTATGGTTGGTTATTTTAGATATTGTCAAACACAACAAAGTATTGGGAGCCAATTCCACAATTCGTTGTTATAAAAATGTATGGAAAATTACAAGACTTAGTTTTTGCATTTGTAATTTATATATATTTTTTTTCCTGAGAGATTTAAAAACTAGAGCAGCAGCCATCAAAACCGCGGTTCCCTCTCTGTTTTTCCAGATCGCCCCTGACTAAGCCAGCTCTGCCATAGTAAGTGAAAATGCTGTATTTTGTTTGTCAAGATCATTTTATAGTAGACTACATTTTTCATGTATTTAAGATGGTCGTTTTATATTTTCTACATCAATATCTTAATGTCTGAATTTAAAATTACATAAAATTCTTGACATTCGCATCAATGACCATTATAATTTTTATTAGTATATGAATGTGTCATCAAACGATTACATGACTATTATTAAAATATTATTTTACCAATTAATTAATATTAAGTATAACATAACGCACACAAATTTTCTGAACTTTAAAATAAATATTTCGAAAACTACTTCTGACATACTCAAAATTTTTCATTCCTACGCTTTAGCTTCTCAGTTTTGCTTCTATGTAAAACTTTATTGTATATTCGTCGATTTTTTTAGTATATTTTTTGCTCTTAGCATGCAGTTTTCAACTGAATTGTATGAAATCTTCGAAATATATTAAAAAATACCAAAGAAGCTATATAATAAAATTTGAAATTTATATTATACTCAAAGAGTTGCTACAACTTATGGTAAATAATTTTTAACTGCGCGATACATTTTTTTTTCGAAATTTCAAATGGAATTTGTAACATAAAATTTCTAGCTTTATACGGTCGAGATTTCAAAAAATATCCAGATTTTAATTACTTATTCAGATTAGCCTTTAAAAAAAGATAAATGTTGAGGTATTTTGCATAAATAGATATTTTTGAAGAATAATTCGAATGTTTTTGAATAGCTCGAATTTAAAATTGATTTTTATGTTTATTTATATGCATAAATGTCTACTGTAAATGTTTCCATATATTTTTGATCACTATTTATTCAAACATTCAAGTTAAAAAAAATGTGTGAAAATCTTCATTCATGTTGTCTTTGATGTAAACTGAAGTTCAAGCACTAAAAATTCAAATATAATTCGGTGTATTTTAATATATAACTAGGCACTGTACGTAAACTTCCCTGAACACTTGGGCTTTGAAATCTAAAAAAAAGCTAATAGATCTTCATTAGTTTTTTTTTCGTTATTATTTTTATCAAAGTGTAAGAAAATGTTTCAAATTATTTGATGAAGTTTAAATTTATTCATTTTTAGTGGTTGGAAAGTTGAAAAGATTTCAAATTTTAAAGTGTTTGGTGTTTTATTAAATTTTTTTTGGCATCTTATAATGAACTAATCATGTTTCAAAAACTGAAAGCATTGATTAAGATAAGAAAAATAAAGCGAAAGAATATACTTTAAAAAAGATAATTTGTCTAACTATATAAAATAGCAGATTGCCCTGACACACGCCCCAACTTGTTACAGTTTCAAATTAATATGAAACCAAAAGGGAATTGTAACATATTTTACTTATGCGTTGGGACTTTTCAAAACTTTTAAAATACAAGCTAACAAATAAACACTTCCTGGGGTCTAAAGAAATTCCCCCCCGATTTCTTACGATTGCTCCAGGGTCAAAACACGGGGTTCCCTGCGAGCCATAAAACTTCCTATCAGTGTCCTGCTGTGTTGCTTCCACCGTCCCTAATTATCTTTCAAAATCTTAAACCTTTAAAAGGGGGAAAGGATTTCAGAAAAGTACGGCTAATCCGCTTTTGAAAATGTTACTTGAAGGCAAAAAAACCCGTGCAGTGTATTTTTGAAGTATCTTTACAATGACGGAATTTTCCGTGTTAACCGCTTGGAGGGTTAATTTTTAAGATAAAGTAATTTTTTGCAGATACTCCCAAATATATGTTCTACAATAGTTAGTATGGATTTAGATCTGAAAACTCTAGTTAGTTTAAAAAATCTTAAAGGTAATATTTAAAAAAAAATTGTGTTTTTTACAAGTTTAGCTATAAAAATAATTAAAATTCAACAAGGGAATAGATTTTTAGTTTCATACTAACTTTTGTAACATACTAATTTAAGAAACATAAATCACTTAAAATAACTAATTTTTTTTAAGTAACAATTCTAGCATTTTATAAAAGTTTGAAAGACTTCAAAAATATTTAATTTTTTTTAAAAATTGTGAAATAATGGCTTGTCAAATTGCCTTTTTATTTTCAGTCAATTTTATAAGATAATCTGAATGTAAAACAAATTAGAGCCAAGTTGGTATCATATTTGGTGACCTAGTTGGCGTCATTGGCGACGTTGTTGGCGAGTTCGGAACCCTCTGGAATCTTCTAGAAAGTAGTAGCTTTCTCCTCTAGTGTCACGTTCAATGACACGAGCGGTTATATTTCTAGAAGTTTCTGTCGCGCATATAAAAAGGATGCTTGCCGGTACGGCGAAGAGTCTTGATTAAGCCAGCGAGTAGTGAGGATTGTTTTGACTAGCGATTAGCTTGGCTGTGCTTGTGAATAATCTTTACGTATGTGTATTTTTAAACAATGGTTATTGTGTTTGATTGCTGTCGAAGGTGTGAAGACCTTCGGATATTTACCCTGTGAATATTGCCGACGAATCCTGTACTGAAATGATTGGATTTTTGTTAATAAATTCGCATCGCTCTTAAAGAACTGCTCATTTTCTTTATGATTGTTTTTGCACAAAATCCTCGAACCCTCGGATCTACGTAACAGTTTGGTGTCAGAGGTGGGGCTCTATGCCAATAACAAGAGCGATGGATGAGCAACTGAAGGCTCTGTTGGAAGGCATCTATGCCTTGAAAAGCGGCCAAGAAGAGTTGAAGAATACTATTGAAGAGAAAATCAACAAAATGGAGAAAAAAATAAAAAATGTTAAAGAGCTGTTTGATGAAAGAATGGATGAAATGTCTCATCAAGTAAAAGACATTGAAAAGAAGCTTTTAGCTTGCGGGGAAAGAAAAATGAAAACAAGTTTGTTTCTGCTTCTCCAATACCTATACCTGTGCCTCCCCAGCATCAGTGAAACTGTACACATATGACGGGGAAACCAACTGGAAGGTGTACAAAATTCAATTTAGCATAATTTCTGAAGCCAATCGATGGACTGAATGGGTCAAAGCATGTCAGCTAGTAGCATCCCTTAGAGGAGAAGCTGCTGAAGTTTTGCAGACACTTACCGACACAGAACTGCTGAATTTGAACTCCCTTTATAATGCTCTGGATCTTCGCTTGGGCCAGAAATTCTCCAAAGACTATGCTCGCCTGCAGATGAAAACAAGGCATCAGAAGCCAGAAGAAAGTTTGCAGGAGTATGTATGTGAAATACAAAGGCTCACCACCTTAGCCTTTTCAGATTTCTCAGCAAATGTGTGAGAAATGATTTCTCTCTTGTATTTCGTGAATGGGCTAATGGATGAAGAAATCCAGATGGCTGTAAGAATGGCAGATGTCAAAGATCCTATATCTGCCCTGAAAGACGAGGCCGCCACTCAAGCCAGTTGTATTGACCGCCATTCCAACCGAGAAGCTAGAGTGACCTGAGATGCACCCTGTGAGTCCCCATGGAAAAGTGACATTGAGAAATTAAGAGATGAATTCCAAGCTTTAATATCTCAACGTCAGAACCGAAGGAGATGTAGCATCACGTGCTGGGGATGTGGTGAATCAGGGCATCTCAGAAGTAACTGCCCCCGAAACAATAAGGATGATCGCAGCACGAAATGCTGGGGGTGCGGTGGAGCAGGGCACCTAAGAATTAACTGCCCTCGAGTAAATCAGAAAGATCCGCACCGTGCAAATGTTATCGACTCGAAGAAAGTGTGCAGTCACTAAAAGGATCAGCAGATGGAAATATTGAAGCCTCTCCAAGAAGACAATAAAGAGAACAGTAAATACAGCTGAAGAGTCGAAAAGAAATTTGGTGCGATAGATCCAGTAGCCCACCAAGTTACAACGCCATCAACATCAGAATCAGACCCATGGGGTGACGGGAGAGTCAGTAAAGATCAATGAGCTGATCTCAAGATAAAGAAATCATAGAATTCAAAGAGTAGTCCGACGAAAAGCCCAGCTGGCAAGACATCGCCCCTTTCCATCCTACAACGAAACGTTACTGGGCTCTTTGGGACTCTCTCCATCTGAGAAATGGGGTTTTATAACGAAAAAGAGAGTCTGACGACGGAAAAACATTCAGGTGGAAATTAATACTCCCAAAGATAAGAGTTTTAACGGTCCTTAAGGAACTCTATGGCAGTCTAACTGGAGGTCATTTTGGTGTTATGAAGACCTTACAAAAAGTTTGTGAGCGCTTCTACTGGAACAATGTGCATAGTGACGTGGAAAAGTGTTTTCGCATATGTGATCCCTGTGCTGCACACAAAGGTCCCAGGAAACGCACTAGAGGAAGACTGCAGATGTATAATGTGGGAGCGCCTTTCGAACGAATAGCTTTTGACATCCTAGGTCCACTTCCGAGATCGTCAGATGGCAACAATAACATCGTGATTGTCATGGATTACTTCACTAAGTGGCCTGAAGCCTATCCTATTCGCGACCAAGAGGCCTCAACTGTTGCAGAAGTTCTAGTTCAACACTGGATCTTACGATTCGGGGTCCCTCTACAACTGCACTCCGATCAAGGGAGAAACTTCGATTCCGCAGTTTGCAAGAGACTGTGTGAAATACTCGCCATCGACAAGACCAGAACAACAACTTTGCATCCTCAATCTGACGGCATGGTAGAGAGGTTCAATCGTACCATTCTGAACAGTCTCTCTCTCCTGGTATCCAGTAATCAACAGGACTGGGACAAGAAATTGCCCTTTTTCCTGCTTGCCTACAGAAGTGCCGTTCACGAGACCACTGGCTATTCCTCATCCCAGATGCTCTTTGGACGTGATCTGCGTCTGCCTGCAGATCTTCTGTTCAGCCGGCCACCAGATGCACCCTTGGCGCCTGAGGAGTATATCAAGAAACTCCAGGCACGGATGGAGGAAATGCATCATGTGGCTAGGGAAGGATCGGCATGGCTTCCGAGCAGATGAAGACCCGATACGACGCAAAAGCAACCGGACACGACTTCCGTGAAGGCGACAAAGTGTGGTTATGGAATCCGAAATGTCGCAAAGGACTCTCTCCGAAGCTGCAGACAAACTGGGAAGGTCCTTACACAGTCCTAAAAAGACTGAATGACGTTGTGGTGCGGATACAGAAATCACCACACTCAAAAAAAAACCAAAAGTAATACATTACAATAGGCTAGCCCCTTACCTTGGTCAAGATTAAGAAGATCCTTAAGTTCAGACCACGGTCATTAATTATTTTGTACATAATGTAAATTATTTCTCTTTTCTAATTCCTTAGTTTTATTTTAATATCGGAATTTATATATATGTTTACATCTCTTCATGTGCTTTGAATTTATTTGTATTGTATATGCTGTGGAACACATTTGTTACTTTATATGTGATTATTATGTGAGTAGTTTGCCTGTAAATAGATGCCTCTTACTCAAGGAGTGTACTGCCCGGGACATGCAGTCTTTGAGGAGGGGGCAGTGTTACGAACTTTGCGTAAATAATTTGTATTTGAGTGTTAAATGCATTTATATTACTCTATGTTATATTTATTTCATGTTAAAATTGTACTATTCACAAGCAGTGCCGCTCTTTACGTTATAATGGCGATTGAATGAGAACTTGGCGAAATCTTGGCGGTAGAGCCAAGTTGGCATCATTTTTGGTGGCCTAGTTGGCATCATTTTTGGCGACCTAGTTGGCGAGTTCGGAACCCTCTGGAATCTTCTAGAAAGTAGTAGCTCTCTCCACTAGTGTCACGTTCAACGACACGAGCGGTTATATTTCTAGAAGTTTCTGTCACGCATATAAAATGGATGCTCGCTGGTACGGCGAAGAGTCTTGATTAAGCCAGCAAGTAGTGAGGATTGTTTTGACTAGCGATTAGCTTGGCTGTGCTTGTGAATAATCTTTATGTACGTGTATTTTTAAACACTGGTTATTGTGTTTGATTGCTGTCGAAGGTGTGAAGACCTTCGGATATTTACCCTGTGAATATTGTCGATGAATCCTGTATTGAAAGGATTGGATTTTTGTTAATAAATTCGCATCGCTCTTAAAGAACTTCTTATTTTCTTTGTGATTGTTTTTGCATAAAATCCTTGAACCCTCGGATCTACGTAACAATATAATCTCATTAAAAATTATGAATGATTAACTTTTTTTGTACAAACAATTTATTTAACTTGTAGAATGATTTCTTTTGTGTTAAAGGAGTATGCAACATTCAAATTATTAAACATTTTGTCTGGTGAATTTTTCCAGCCATTTTAGAGTATAACACATTTTAATTAACAAGTGCTCTATTTTATCCAGACAAAATCTAAACAGAAATCAGATTAAACCTATTAGACTATTCATATACTATTTTAAAGTAAAATAGTATATGAAGAAAATATTGCTGTAAGAACTAGAAAACAATAGAATCCATAAATCAATCCTAGAATTTACTTAATTTCTTTTTGTGAAACTTTTTTCAGCAAAAAAATGTTTATAATGGATAAAAAATTATTTTTACTTCAAAATATGCAAGGAAAAAATTAAACCTACTGTTATATAATGGTTTTTTTCCTGATTCTGTTGTTGATATACTTGCTGACAAATCAGAATTTGACTCTTTCCCACATTCGAAAAAATTGCTGACAAAAATCCTTTAGTTGAATTTTTTACTTTTAAATGAATTTCATAGAATATTGGTGATCCATTCGGAACAAGAGGTGGTTCCCAAGAAATATCAATTCGTTGTGGAGTAACAGACTTTGCAGAAACATTAATAGGCTTTGAAGGGATTCCCACCGCTGTCTGATACACGACTTCTGGACCTGGTGTTGAAAGGCCATTGCTGTAATAATTTTCGACTGCAACTCTGATTGAATACATTGTAAATGCCTGAAGATTTCCAAGGATGATTGTGTTATTATAAGTTTTCTGAAAGTAAAAGTAAACAAGCACTAGTAAGATGTCAATATGCTGATTCATCATAAAATTAAAAAAATTATTAAAAATTAAGACTTATAATCATATTAAAGTTTAATAAAAGCACTCACTTGAAAGCTGTTATTTAAAATAACATTTCAAAATTAAAAAATGCTTACACACAGATTGAACACAATTCCTAAAATACTGAAAACTTTTACGGGGAATCGATTGTAAATCTTAATATTGCTATATTCATATTAATAAAACAAAAAGTTTGTGAAATTATCTGCAATGTAGTACAAAAATTTAACGACCTTGGCACTTAAATTTTGGCACATTGAATCTATGGGTTATAATAGTATGTGCCTTGAAGAGAGGATTTCAAAATTCACCTCAGATTTTTTTAATTAAATTTTTAAGTGGTATTCTGTAGCTCTGATATAAGAATCGACAGTTGTAAAGGGATTAAATTTGGTTTCAAATAGGCTCACACATGCTATGGAAATGTAACATGAGGCAATTTCACCTGTGAAAAGGGAATATGCAAGGAACTTTGATCATTTTGAGTCACTTTTGCAGTATCAAAAATGAATTCAATATTCTGAAGTTGCCTTGAAAATATGTTGTAATCAGCATTAATAATCTGTCTATTTGTAAGGACGTAACTCTTCGTTAAAGGACTTTGGTGTAAAATTTTAAAATACTTAATACTTTTTCATTTTTAGAATATTTGGTTAAAAGGGTATACTAAGAGTCATGTATCAATTTAGTGTAGATATTTAAAGCCATTTTCTGAGAGAAATAACCTATGCAACATAAAACATGCTTGAATTATTTACTAAAAATTGCCTTACACAACTGAAAAAAAAATTTATTAAAATTTAACCTGAGTGAATTATAGCTAGTTGTTCACATTTTTAGCTCTGGGGATAAAATAAATAATCTTTAACCTCCAGAATCAAATAAATACTTCAATTTCCGAAGTAAACTTTAAATGCAAATGATTAACTTCAATGTTTTAATTTTCAGCCACAAGACATCGAATAAATTTTATGGTATGGTCACAAAATTTATACAATATTTTACATTTTGAAGTTACACACAAGTTATTACTATGAAGTCTTAGGTAGCTGTCGGATGCGTTGGATGTAACAACTGTGAAATATGTTTAACGCGAAAACGCTGAAGACAAAATATCGGTTAACAAGAAATAATATACAAAGATCCCAACAAATTACTATGTATTTTTATGCATTTTTTCCTGTTAATACGATACGAAAATCGCTTAAGATGAAAAGATTTCCCTCCTGGGAATGAACAAATATGGCAAATACCAGCCGTAATGTATCATTGAAAGATTTTGTAGCATTAAAGGATGATAATGTGTGTACAGCCCAGACAAGGCAGACAAAGACATTTTGGAGTTTGTTCAAAGCTCAGAAACTATCATTGATGTAGATTCTGACAAAGAAAATGAAATGAATGCCGCACTATGAAAAATATGAGCAGTTATTTAGACGCACATGCCAATAGTGAAATGAATAACAAAATGAACAACATCAAACAATTTTTTGACAATTCGATGCTAAGAAAGACAATGTAAAGAAAAATATCAGATCATTTTCCAAAAACTCAATGTTTCTTTTTTTTTCAAAAAATTTGAAAATTTCATATTTAATTTCGTTAAGTTCTTGTGAATGTGTTTGCTTTTGATTTTTATTAAATACCTGCATATATACATATCTATGTAAATAAATTATAAACTCTAATAATCTTAATTTTGTTGATCTATGGTTTTTTCTTGAAATATCCTTAAATATAAAAAAAAAATTCAGTCCCTTCAGTTTTGTGTTAAGCGATTTTCACTGTAATTAAAAAAAACAGCTAATATTGCGGCATGATAAATAAAAATAACATTAAAATATTTTGTAATGTAAAATAAAACTTACTTTTATTTCTATTTTGCACAATTTTGTTTCATTTTCCAGGGAACATGAATTATTAGAAAAATCTTTCATTCGTAGGCCAGTAAAAAACCGTATAGAGTAACGATGGTGAGGAAATTCTGCTGCAAAATGCAGGTCGAATCACATGAGGCAAATAAAGTGTAAGGCTGTGAAAAGTGTAGCTTAATAACTGTGCTTGATTCATATAGGCTTTCAAAATAAGACACGAAGCATCTGTGGAAGGAAGAGATTAAGTTTAAATAGTTTGATATACATATATATATATATACATACAGTCAGACCCTGATTTAACAAATTCATCAGGAGTGAATATTTTGTTCATTAATTTGGGGTTATTTAATAACAAAATACAAATTTTTTGCTCGTATCTTTTGGAAATTCTTTAATAAGCAACTACATAAAAAAATCCATAGTTAGAAATTACATATTTTTCATTCAACAAAAATAAAATATTGTTAGTGAATTATTACTCATGAGTAAGTTAGAATTTAAGAGACTGACTAATAAATGTTTGATAATCTCTTTGATTCCTGACTCAAAAGCGTTCTTTTTCAACTTTATGTAGAGAAGAAAACACTGCGTTACTTACAATTTGTTCTTTATGAGGTATATTTTCAGTTTCCAAACAATGTAAAACATTAAAAAACGTAACCGTTTTCATAATGGTCTCAGAATCGATTTCTGCATCAGAATCGCTATTCATTGGCACCGACAAATCAACAATTTCCTCAACTTCAATATTACAGATAGGCAGTACGTCAACAAATGTAATGTAATCATTGAAATCTTAAAATATTCCTTGTGTTGTGGAGTGGGTTGATATAAGAATGAAATTTCCTATCCTATTCAAACCTCACATGATAGATTACACTCATGACTCACCTGCATCTGTAAAGTCTAATAATTCCAATAGTACCCTTTCCAGTTGAAATTTGCTGCATGCAAGAAAAATCTTTTTCTGTTCCGAACAAAAAGGATATGCCATTTGAAAAAAAAGAATCCAATTTTTCCTAATAATACTTAATAAAATATTTTTCCAGCTGTTTAAATAATTCGTTAATTCGGGGTTTATTATTCGTTAAAAAGGGGTATTTTACCTTTTTATCTGGGAACGGAGAAAAATCCATCAAAGAAAGGATCGTGAAATAGGAGTCCAACAGTATATGAATATAAAGGTAAATATTACAGGTGAAGGCAGGCTGGCCTAAAAACATTGTTTAAACTTGCATTCTTGGTTTCTTAAAGCCAAAAGTTTGCTATTATACTACTGTAGCTGATATTTCTTACTATACTGTCCAGTTAATACTTAGGATTATAACTATTTGTATAGCTTATTATTATTATTGTGGTTTATATTTATATATATATATATATATACATAAACTAATTGACTGATTGATTGAATATTAACGTCACACTGTTCAGCTACACGAGGGCTTTTGGTGACGGACCACGTAATTTTGAACCATGGTCAAGTGACGTGGACGACACCTGAGCTGGCACCTCCCTCTCCTAACTACCACACCACACCACACCAACGGGAGGACGTTTCAGCTCTCGACAGATTTAACGTGCATCGCAGCCCTACACGATGGGTCTTTAATGGTACTGGGCTCGAACTCGTGACAAGGCAAGCCACGATCTGATACCTATACCACTCGGCTACCGCGGCCACATAAACTAATTGACAATTGCTATGGACGATGTTATTATTCCCCATAGCCAAAACAAAATTAAAGCCAGTAAAATGTAGAAAGAATTTTTGCGTGTTACAGGAGGTAGAGTCGTGTGTCTGCAAATTTTCATTTCAACACGCGTTCATTATGTAAAAGCGATAATAAGAAATGTAATGAATTTGATGCGAATGGACGGATATTTATCAAAGTGAGACAGGTACATTACCTTGTCGGAAAAAAGGGGTCAGAACACCACAGCTTGGTGTTGTGATCCTCGTAATTAATCAGGTCTGAGCGTGCGTACTCTTCTCCATTGAGAGTCGTTGAGCTTCAGCGTTAGATCTGACTGCAGACAAGATTTTATCTGGAGCGACATTAGAACTTTAATAGAAAATATACAGGAGGGGATCAACATCTTACGTGAAGTATCATGATCAACAGCCGAAAGCTTCTACATGTGCTTGAAATCAAGACTATTACCAAATAATGATATGTTAAAGAAGCTCTGCGCATCCTGTTCAACTTTTCTGTAAGTGATAAGTTTTTCTTCAAGGAAAACACAACATGTCATCAAACAGACGCTGTTGAAGATTGTCTAAATATATATAGCGAGAGTACTCAACGACTTGTATGGACAATATGTAATCAGATCTAAACGTATGGAAAATGTTTCAGATTCTTTGGTGAACCAGTTTGCAAGTCGACAATACACTCAAAGAAACAAAAATGCCATCATACGTGTACTAAGAGATAAATGGGATAAGTTGTCCGAACAACACTTAAATCATGTTGCGCAAAGCATATCCCGACGTGTAGAGAATGTTGTAGACTCAGTGATAGACACACATATCTTGTATTGAAAACACAACCTCGCTAATGTCATTCGTGAGTATTTTTCTGTAGCATTTCCTGAAGTCAACATTTTTCACCTTTATTAATTTGCAAAGCTGTATTTCAGAAGACAACAAATTATATTTAATATAATGTTCAAACAGTTTGACAACATTATTTTATCTGTCTAAGCCTCCATTTCACTTCATAAATTTAGTTTATACACCCAATTGTGATCCGTGTTAATCAGTTTCCCCAACTGGACACATATATTGTGGGCTAAACTAAAGCAACTATCCAGATCGTGTCGTAATTCCGACAAAACCCCAACTGGATGAGAGGAAGTACCCCAAAAGTGAATTGTGCACATACATTATGGCACAAACAGGGGAAAAAAGCTTTATTGACAGAATAGTGTTAGAAAATAACATTGTCTAGCTATGAAAAAGAATAGCAAACCAAAGTCCCTTAAAAAGGGATATGACCTTCCCTAACTGTAATGGCTGCTTGGCACCGTCTGTTCATACTCAATAACAAATTATCGAGCAGTTTTTGAAGCAAGAGCTGTCACTCTTCAAGGAGCATTCATTTTAGCTGGCTGGTGTTCTTCGGAGGATACGATCTTGCTGCCAGGCGTCTCCATAATGCATCCCATACATGTTCGAAGTGATTCAAACCATGGGAGTACGCTGGTGAATCCATTCTGCAGATATCCTCACTTCCTAGAAGCTCCTTAACAGCAGAGGTCCTGTGTGGACGTGCATTGTCGTCCACAAATATAAAGGCTGGATTAATGGCACTTTTGAACAGACACACGAGTGGAAGCATTCCATCGCAGTAACAATATCCAGTAAGTAAAGCAGAACGTGACTCATTTAGAAGATGTCCATTGTAAATGGTGCCGACGATGGACTGCTGTTAATGGTATGCAGCTTTTAGGAAGATAGAGGAAAACGTCACTTTACACAAACGTTTAGCCACAGTAATCCGTGATACCTTTCGTCCAGTTGCTGTACTCAGCTGTTGAGTATTGCTGCCCGATGTCTAGTTCAGATCTCTTTTCTCTTGCAGAACGATATACTGATCATAATTTGTCATTGTTTTCCTCGACCGTGATCATGAACAACCTTTCTTATATCTGTAAGTGTCATTTGGAAGTATTTTCAAGATGTTGAAACTACACTTTTGTCAGTTCCAAACTCTTGCACAACACTTGTCAAACTATGCCTCTCTTCAAATTTACCAACCACTCTACCTCATAGAAAGGGATCCTAATGGTTTCTTGAAGCCATTATGGATATACAAAATCACTTGTAAAGAATGTCAATTAATGTGTCTGCTACTTTTTAAGTTAGCTGGCATTGAGAATGGGCATTCTACGTGATGTCTCTTCTGATGTCACAGTGCTGATATTTGCACATGCATCACCTTCGTACTCAGCTGCCTTTTTTTACTGTACTTGCTGCAAAAGACCCTTTTCAACCATTTCATGTTGAAAAATGCATTTGTTGCTCAAGTTTTACATGCCTGTGTATAAACGCACGTAATTTTATTAAGAATTATAAGAAATAGTGCATATTTGATTACTTAGAATTTAGTTTGAGATTTAAATTACTAAAGGAGTAATTGATAATTAATGTCTAACAATTAAAATTTTAATGAATATGGGAAATTTAAATTTTAGAAGAAACTGTTGCCCTTGTTAAAAGAGCATATAACAATGTACTTATAATTTTTTTTCTCTTCATAATTTTACTTAAATTATTTTTTAATATTTTTACACATTGCATTTTTCATAGTGAACGTATAATATGATTACTGTTATTCACACATAATGGTTAAAACTACTTAAAAGAGTTAATAAAGTAATCTATATATAAATAAACCTTTTTCTTAGGAACTTTCCAAATTTTGTTACACAGATTTAATTTATTTTTCTATAGGTAAATATAAAAATTTATGTACCTTTAGTAACATATTCTTTCAGATTAAAGTTATTTTCTCATAACTGGATCCGTTGCACTGCTTTCAAATTGTTGAACTATACCTTTAAAGTATGACTTTTGTTTGTAAAACACTAGTACACTCGAAGGTCAGATACAAATGTCTTATAACTAATATACTTTTTTTGAACATTATTTTAATATAAAAACCATATCGATTTTATAAATAAACTATTATACTATTTCTTCAAAGAGAAAATATTTTAAAAAAGTGTTTAATATGTAAACAAACCTGGAAAGGGTTGCAAATGATAACCAATCACACGAATACTTCTTATGTGCGTGAATCTTTCTTCAGCAATTAATGGATGTGAAACTACTGTTACTTTCGACTTGCTATATATCGTACCTATGTTGTTTTTACTGCACCAATATATGTTCGAACTGTCCACTGTGATTGATGAAGGTGGAAGACCTTTATAAAAAAAATTATTACTCAGCAAAAATCTAAAAATTTAATAATATTTCATATCAATATATACAACATTTTCAGTCCTCTATAAAAACTTAAAAATAAATAATACATACCACTGTTAACACTTTCGGTGGCATTGACCAGCACATGACAAATACAGCCATAAATGTCTGATGACAAAATGTTGACTCCATCAGTAAATAATATTTTCATATTAGCATTACTATAATCAATAGCAAATGCTTCTCCAACAGAAGTAAATGTACAATTACAATTGATAGGTGTGTTTGTGTGTGTGTGTGGTTTTTCTCTATCTTTGACTTTTTTATTATTGTAAGCATGGAGAGAAAAGAAAGATCGGATATTAGATCCATTGAGGTCAGATACCATCAAGTTCGAGTTATTTTTAACAGCTGAAGTCCAAATTAGGGACCTAAGAAAAAAATAAAGTAATAAAAATATTTAAACTTACATTTTTCTTAAAGCTTAATTGTATGATTAATTGCATAACTTACCCACTAAAAGGTTCGACTTCCAAGCAATTTATTATTGCAGAGATATTGAATATTGTGTGACTTTTTGCATTATAGCCAAGACTTAAATCGACAGCATACACAGTGCTACGTATATGATTGTCTTTTTTTTGAACTTCTGTGAAATATAGCTTGCGTCCAATCCAATCGATGCTTAATGTGGTTCCTTTAGAGTATGTTAAATGTTTTATCTGAAAGTAAAATGTTAAATAAGTTTCATAAGTTGTAATAAGTTTCTTCAAGAGAAAACGATTGAATCTCCCTTTATGATGCATTTTTTAAAATTATGTATCAGTTACAAAAATAATATATTTTGCAAAAATATACAATTCATAACATATTTAAGACAAAAAACTAGCATAATTCTGATTAAAATTATTATTAATTGCTTCATCTCTTGATAAAGGTATTAATTTTCATTAATAATGCAATTTATAATAAATTGCCTTTCTCTATTTCATTGTAACGTAACATTTTTGAAATAATTTTTAATACTCCAAAAATAACTATTAAAGAAGTCAGAAACCTCTTTTACTTATTACTTTCTTTAATGTTCAATGAGACACTAATCGTAATAGGATTTTAGAATATATTTTAAGCTAGATCAAAGTTAAAAATGAAAAAAAAATTAATTATTTTGCAAAGATTTTTAGTTGTTTTTTAGTACATTTACCCCCTCTTGCTCCCAAACAATACTATTTATTGCAAACAGTTTGATTCACAAAATAAGATAATGAAAGAAAATAAAAATTATAGTTGCTCAAAATCCTTAGAAAATACCTTCGGATAAATAATCACAATAAATACAATCTGTAGGTCAGCATTTAAGTTTTAACTTTTTGTACTTCTAATTTATCACTTATTATCTTAAAAATTAATCTATCTTCACAATGTTAAAATAAACCTATACCTTATCAATTTCAGAATGATATATCTGTCACAGGGGATTTGATCAAATCCTAAAGAAATATGATAAATTCCTGGAAGATGTTAAAATAAAAATTCTTTGGGTCATTTCCCTGAAGAAAGTCAGTGATTTGATCAAATCCCTGAACTGTTTCAGTTAAAAGAGGAAATAATATTGTTAAAGGAGTTTAAAAGTATTTATTAAGTAAATCCTGCCTTATTAAATGTATAGTAAGTATTACAATAGCTATTGACATACAAATTACTCATTCAAAACTAATTAACAAAAGAGAAATACGTACTTAAGTTGATATTTTTTTTAAAAAAAGCATTTCTTTAGTAAAACTTTAAACATTTTTTTCATGCATGTATGTAATTAATAATTAAAAATGTTAATTCAATTTTATTAAAACACATTGCTGATTTGTTGAGTCTCGAGTTACAAAATACGTTACTTTTTTTACAAACATCTTTTTGTTTTGCATTGTTAATAGGATTGCTCACATGGGACGCTTCATAAATCCTTGACCTCCAAATATAAGGATAATTTTCCAGCAATCTCACAAAGACTTAGATTAATCTGTGGAACACTTTCGGTAAATGTGTTATTGTTGTTGTTTGAAGAGCGTTTCTAGGTGGTGAATCTTTTATAATTCCAACTGAGGTATTAATTTGGTATAACTTAATTTTAAAATTTAATACAATCACCACAATGTTATTTCCATCTAATAGGCCTATATTTACCTTAGGTACATAAACCACAAAACTGTGTTCAGTAACACATCTTTAAAAATATTTTGCTCATTTTTTCAGCTATTTTTTAAAGTGTTACGCAGCCTTTTTCTTTTGATCTTTAATGCTCTCCTTTTTGACATAAACAGGATATAATTTTCGATCCATATCGTTCCTCTCTTAATATATTCCCACATATTGCATGCACTGGACTTTAACAAATGTCACATGAATGGATTTCAGTTAATTGTATTCTCCAAAAAACACAACATGCTTTATTGTCACTGGTTACTGCTTCCCTTTCTGATGCAAGTAACTCTACAGATGTTTCAACTGTTGAAGTAGATTGTTAACATGTTCGAGTTGTCTTATTGTCGATAAAGAAATTGATTCAATTTCTAGTAGATCATCTAAATCTATAGCCTTTTGGAGAGTAAATCAGCTGTTGATAGATTATGTGACATTAAAGTGTTATTGTTAATTGATTTAACTATTAATGGAACATTTGAAGTTTAAGCATTGTAAATCAATATAGTCAGATGCTTGTAGATTTTTCAAAGCTGATACACTGTTGTTGTTCTCTAAAGAATCACTAAATTTCTTCTCACAGGTCCTGGTAGTTTAATAGCCATTTGTAATTTCTGTCTGAGGTCGACTGCAAGTCATCTAAATTAAGTTGGTGTCACTAGGTTCAACTGGGTAAACAGTGATTACTTTGTTTGGAAAATATTTTTAGGCGGATATACTGTGGAAAACTTAAAAAACTACAGTACAAATGAAGTAGGTACCGTAAAATCTGGCGTACAACATGCACTTTTAACACAAAATATAAGGTCAAAAGATTAAAGGTGTGCGTTATACGCCGGGTATGAAAACGATACCTTTAAAAATTACAAAAGAGATGAGCATAAAAATAAATTTACTTCTGCATGTATAGAAATACTGTTTATTTAAAAAAAAAGACTTGCCTTATGAACTAAAAGAGTTGTAGTTCTACAAGTATACTATTTTTTCAAATGTCTGGGATAATACCTCGAATAAATGACTTAAAAACATAACAGCAATGTATACTAATATTTCAGGTTTCTTTGTAAAAAAGGGGGTGCACGTTATTCGGCGAATGTACCTAAAAATTTAAAAAATTCATCTTCAAAGTATAGGTACGTGTTATACACCGGTGTGCGCTATACGCAGGATTTTATGGTATTTCAATTTCAATATATACAACTTTACATCTCTTTCTCTGTATCAGATTGATTGATGTGTTTCCCGAAATATGTGACAAAAAATTTCAAGTAATATCATTTTTACAACTGGATCGGATTCGGACATTCTCTTCAAAATAGGAGTTTTTAGTACCTACTTAAATATAACATCGTATTTTTTTTCCATAATAGCACTGTTTATGTGTCTGTTGCAGTTTAAGTAGTGGTGATAATTTTAATTAATCATGGATATTAAAGCTTTTTCTGCCCTTTTGCAAGTCCACAAAGGTTTTTCTTTTTCAAAAACGTCCAGTTTCATTAAAATGTTCTTCAGATACAAATTTGGTCAGATTTTTCTTTATCTGAACTCATTTTTAGGTAGGAAGGTATTTAAAGAATATTCAAAATACAGAAAACAATAATAAAAAAGCATGCAACCTTTCTCACATAATGTTATGGCGCTTGCCAGCATGGATGCCAGAGAAGAGTTAAACGGGAATGGTAACAACCGAAAATAGAGCTGCGCGAGTCTTCGAACGTTCATTTAATCTTTTCATTAAAACAGTTTAGGGATTTCATCAAATCACTAACTTTCTTCAGGGAAATAACCGAAAATTTTAATTTTAACATCCTCTCTGGATCAATCATATCCCTTCGGGATTTGATCAAATCCCTAACTTCATAATTTCTCTACCACACACACACACACACACACACACACACACATATATATATATATATATATATATATATATATATATATATATACTGTTTTCTTCCAAAATTCACACATAAAATTCATTCTATAATATGTAAATATTTAAAATTCAATTATTTTTTATGAATTTTTTTTAGTCTTTCTTCCTCAAACATTATCTCTTCCTAGAGAGCAATAGTTTTGCCAATGAAAGGAGAACATTTTTGCGACTTTTTTTAAATGTTATCAGAGATTGCAATAAATTGAAAATCAAGTTAAATTTTAAACTTATGAATTGACTTTACTATTTAAGATAAATAATTACCAAGAAATGGTATGACAATAGCTATCTGCAAGATCTATACTCTTTAATTTGGATTTTCTTTCATCTAGCCAAATTGGCACTTTAAGCTGCAACAATGACGCAACACAAATGAACATCACTACCGAATAACGAATAAATAGTCAGCAAAGTAGACAATCAAATAAAATAGTAGAAGCTAAGAGATAATAGTAGATTCTTGTAGATGATATTGAGACATTAATTCGTGCCAGAACCATATTGTCATAGCCTCTTTTATGTTTTAAGATTAAGGAAGATTTATATTTTGTCAAGTTTAAGTAGTTGCATCTAATTTTTATAGTATGATTCTTACCCTTTACTTTGTTTACATATCGCAAACTCACTTCTAGTGTCACACTTGATAAAAGTAAATTATTACAATTTCTATTTCGATTGCAACCATTTTGAGTTTAATTCAATGGTCTCTCCTTCCCATGCTGTACTTGGATTCCCCTGAGAACCCTAAGGATCAGCGAGATTTCAACCTTAAACATCAACATGAGGAAGAGATGCTACCATAATGGTTCAATTTATTAAATCATTTCTCAATAAATACATACAGCTTCAGTACTTACTAAAGATGCATTTGTGCCATCTATGGAGGAAACAATTAATGAGCCTTCTTCTTCCACGTAGAAAATCTTCCTTTCCTGAGCAAGATAAGCTATAGAAGCTGGATTGGTTTTCTTACCAAGTAAAAGCTTTTCTTCATGAAAATCAATATCAGCCATTTTTAAACTATCAGAATTGGCAACAAGCAGTTTAGGAACTGGTCGCTCTATAGATGTTACTGATTCTTCCATAATACTAGGTGGACCCATTCCAGCTGCAGTAATTGCATGTACCTGCAAAATTTTTTTTTATTTTTAAAGTAAACACATACCAGTATAATTACACAAAAGTTCGAGATAATTTATCTTACATATTTCTAGCAGAACAAATATGTACTTGCTAAATACATTTTCATAGTTATTTTATTAACTTTTTATACACAGAAGATAATTACATTGCTCCATTCAAATATTTTCCAATTGCCATGCTCTCCTGTACCCTCTTAGTGAGCAATACAATGGCACGCTGTTAACAAAACACATATATATCTAGGAGCTTTGTACCAGTTCTCATTTAGTGTTGTTGCCTGTTACGACTATGACCTGACCTTCGATGTGCACTTGCAGTCTCCAAAAAATGATATCAGATCCTGAAAATCAAATTTTGTGATACTCCTATGCATTCTGCAACCATGGATTGTATTTAGCCAGCTTCTAAACTCCAGACTTCTGATACAGTAAATGATTTCGTTCAGACAATGCCCTTGCAGATATAAGGCAAACCAAGAAGAATATTTGTTTTCACCTTTTTCTTTAAGCACGTTGCAAACATTTTCTGTTATTTTCAATGTCACAGACAAAATGTGCAATTTCCCCATTTTGACACCTGAAAATATGCATTTTTACCACTTTATTTGGCCAAAAGAAATTCCAATGAAAGAAAACTTATAGAGCTCTAAATGTTTTGAGCAATGTAATAAAAATATTAAAAATATCAGCTTTTTAATTTTTCACTAAATAGAATTTTTAAATACATTGTTAGCTATTAAAATGGTAATATCATGAGGAAGGTGTGATAACTCACGCGTCTTTTCTATAACAAATCCTTTGGGTTCTTTGGGCCAGAATTAATGGCAACTCTTTTCCAACCAAATCCAAGAAATGAAATGTGAATAAGAGATGCAAATAAACGGACTTTAAATATCGGATCTTAGAGTAAGCGAGATGGCAATGTAAAGGAATGTTAGACAATTGATGTGGGTTGTGGCAGTCGATAGTTACTAGAGTTCGTGTTTCAAGTTTGAATGAGTTCTATGAGACGTGGATACATATATTAGTGCTCGATTAGAAGGAAGCCGTACAGTTGCATCCCTTTGCATATAAAGACAAGAGCTACTACAAGCTATAATAAGGTATTACTTAATATTAGAATCGAGGATTAGGCGGTTCGCTTATTGATATTGGTCTGAATTGGATTGTCTTATTATTGCGTCATCGCAGATTCTCTCATATTAATTATTATAATTGAATTTATATTCTCAACTTAAACTTTTAAGTCATATTAAGATAATGTTTGATCCTAGTTCTTTTGTTAATCCTACACCTCTAGCTTACGATGATACTTCGATAGATGTACTTCCAAGGGGAGGAACATCACAAACGGATGATACAAACATCTAATTCGCATGAAAGGAACAAGATGCTGGGATATACAGAAGGGAAGAAACGACATTTCAAATACTGCATAAAATAGGAAGTTAAACAGCAGGTTTCTCATTCAAAAATCCGGTATAAATGCTGTCTGTGTTTGAAAAGATTGTGTTATGCTTCGTATGAGAAAGACAAATGGCTACCAGTATGAGTCAGAATTGAAAAGCGGCAGGAGTGTGGCCTACTTAAAGTGCAGTTTATTTTTCCTAGATATTGCTGCTCATATGGGTAGGAGCTATTGTCATGGAAATTTTGAGTTGACGGATTAAGGAGGGATATTGAACGCAATGCAGGATTTTGATGGCTACCTGCCGCTAATGCATGAGAGGATATACTGTCAGGCCGATATTGTAAGATTGTACAGTTATATCATGGACTTTGAATCAGGAAATGGTCTTGTTTGCAGCTCAACAAGTATCAGTACAGACAATGGGGTGACATCTGAAGCAGTACAGTTTGTCCTGACAGCGACCATTACAGTGTGTGTGTGTGTGTGGCTTTGCTTAACACTACAACATAGAGATAATGATGCACCCAACTACAAAATTGGATACAGGAGTACCTCCCCCGCATGTGGCCCCCTAGCATTCATTATCATCATATGGAACCTGTACATGGTGTGGTGATATGAGCCACCACTGGATACATATTATGAACACCTTTGGCTCGTATCGTAAATAATCTGAGCAACCAGCTCCCATTTCTCAAATCTTAATGGTTGTACGCTGCAACTAGTCATCAAGGCCTTGCAGACCTTATCTTTCAACAACGTGAGACCACATGTTGAGCACCGTGCCCTGACCTATCATTCGACTATTGCCCAGGCCAGCACGTCTCTTCCAGAACTTTCACTCATTGAAAACATCTGGCCATGGATTACTGAGAACCTGGGCCACCACCACTCTCCAGGCACTACGATTGAGCTTTTCACCCATGTAAATGCTCAAAAATACTATTCTAAATGTATCCCCCAACATAGTTACTTTCAGGTGACATAATTAAGCAGCAGTAACTAACTTAAATCATAATTTTAACTATTCAAAATTAACTATACTAGCACAAAATGGTGTAAAGGACATTCATTCTTTAAAATGGCGTATAATTTTCATGTAAAAACATAACCAAAGCACATTTTATTACTAAACTTTGTTGAATTCTCGTAACACCCTTTTTTAATTTGCTCCCCTACCTCCACCAATTAGCTAATAACCATTAGCTAATATCTACTAAAAAGCACATCACTCATAGATAATTTTTTCAGTGATTATGTCCCCATGATCATTTCATTCACCTTTTAAATTTCAATATCTAACAGATTTTTAAATTTTTAATTAAGGAAGGATAGCGAAAATTATTATCAACACTAAAAGAAAGAGGTTAAATTTGATTGATTGTGTTTATTTTAGCAATGTCGCACTTTGAAACTACAGGAAGGTTACTGGCTATGAACGTTTTCTTTTTGTGCTGTAGCACAGTGCTCCCCAACCTTTTTATCGCTGCGGACCAGTCAACGTTTGATAATTTTACCACGGCCTGCTGAGGATAGGACATGCTGATTGTTAATATTTTAAATTGTTTTGATTTAACAATTTTAATTTAGTTACATTTAAATATGCCTTCAGAATAAAAACACTAAACATGAATAAAAGTGATTTAACGTGGAATATAAAGTGATTTCTGTGGAAAGTTGCGCAGATCCAAGAGAAATGCACCACTTTAAATAAAATGGTAATAGTTTAATGTTCTTTAGGCGGCCCGGTACCATTTGATCAATGGACCGAGGATTGGAGATCACTGCTGTAGCACATCCTCGGAGATCAGCAGTGATAGATTAGGTTCATGACTTCATATAACCTAAGTTAGAGGTCAGCAAATTTTTAAGACAGAAGTCATTTTGTGAGTGAAAAAAGAAACTATCAAAGAGCTTAAAAAAAGAGAGAGTCTAACCATCAAAGAGATTAAAATAATTATTTACAAGCACTTGTACTGTTGGGGGCCGGGTTCTGATCACAATAATGACTGGTGATCCAGTCAATAATTTATATTAAATTTGAATATAGTTTTACTTCTTTCTTCAAAAACTAAAAGCTACGGAAGATATTTTTACTTCTGTGGCTCAATGCAAGAACAACTATTGTGAACATTTCATAATTTTGTGAATTTTTAAACTTCCAGATTCATGAAAGAAATTCTGTACCAATAATATCGCAAGGTCTTTGTTTTAGTTTTATGTTTACATTAATAATTAAAATAAATTTTGGTTAGTTCTTCACAAAAGTCCTTTTAACACTCTTTCGATTAGCCTTAAAGCCTGTCATAAAATACAGAATATGCTTCGTCACTTTCTGTGGGATTGAATATATCTTTTCTAAATAATGAGCGTTTTAGAACTCATTTATGCAAATAAGTAAGTATTTCAGGAAATCACTTTAAAATATATATTCCCATAGCAGCATTGTTTACGAATAAATTGGACTTTTACTTCTTTAGAAATAACTGCAGTATTTTCGCTGTTTCTCAGTAATCTTTGTAAATGGAAAATAATTTATATATAGAAATAACAATCTTAATCAAATGAAATATTTAAATATGTATGTAAATGCATGCAAGTTTTTTAACTAAATAATTATAAAGGGAAACAATTATTATATAATTATAAGGCATAATTATTTTTTTAATAATTCATAGAGGCAGAAGACTGAAGAATAGTAAGCTTGTATGCAAAGAGCCGCGGTTTGTCGACCCCTGCCATAAAGAAATCCAAAACCAACAATGGATTTGCTGTAAGCCTAGGATATGTTCTGGGGAACCAAGCCAAGTGGTACACTTGGTGCAGACTTCATAGCTATTGGCACCATCAGTAAGTTTTAAGATGGCCATTGAGCCTGCCTGTGGCAACAAAGAGTCAGACAACCACCAGGACGATTGCTCTGATATCAGTAGTGCTGTGGTGGAACAGACCACATGGTTTTGTTTTTGCACTTTGCCCTGGGAAAGATTTCCATATAAGTAAGAAGTGCAAATGATATTGAACAATCACAAGCATCAACTTTAGCCAAGATGTCTGTAATTTCAGCATCTTCAACGTCAACATATGAAGGGATCCACTAAAAATGAATCTGATGAGAAGTGGAGTCATTTTAGCGTTTTTCAGAATAGTCACTCCAATATTGTCTCTCATACTGTGCCAATTGGCCAAGTATTGGATAGAGCTATTAAGAGACAAAATCAAGTCAAAGCCTTCTCATTTATAGAAATTAAAACACTGCAGAAAACAGCAAAAGTCAGGGTTACTCTTCTGGACATTTATGACACGATTTTTTGATTTTATGAAAACTCCACTGGAAGTACTATCCCTATTGTTCCTGTTATCACCCGTACAACTTCAACTGGGATATTATTAACTGTTTCAAAAGCCAGTTGCCTTAGATAAATAGGGAAGTTTGTTTGCTTGTTAACCTGGATAAAGAGGTCAGGGTAAAAGGAAACGTGTGTTAGACCCTTTACAGGATTAACACTTTGTGACTGTAAGATCTTTAAAGTATTGGAAGACTGTAGTTTACTTTTAAAGCCTAACTCTCTGCCTATGAAAGGAACGTGGTTCTTTTTTAACAAAGCATCAATCGAGGCAGCATGGAAAGACTAGAACACTGAAGGTAGAAGACTGGCTTAGCTTCTTTGCCTGCTGACTTTAGCTGAACAAAGTGGAACGACCTTAAAGACAAGGGGGATGCTAACAGGAGTAAACAGGTGACGTACAGCACCCATTCCACAAGCTGATTGAAAACAATTTCTGGATACGTTTTTTTAGATTGAAACAATTATATTTAAAGAATCAACATAATTTTTATTTTTTCAATAAGAAAAAAGCATTTTGAAACATACTTTGAATCCATAAGTAGTATTCGGAAGCAAATGTTGCTTTTTGAACTGAAGTGATTCACCATTAATGAGATCATCAGATACAGGAATTCTAGTTGAATTAACAGTCTTCCAGCATATAATTCTGTATTGTAAAACAACTCCATTTGTTTTTAAGGGGGGAGACCATCTAAAATCAGCTTCGATATCAGATTCACGATTTAAAAGAGATGCTTTGTATGTTATAAAAATTCTTGGCTGCAAAGGTTTTGATGGTACTGAAAGAAAAATAATGAAAATAAATATTTTTGGGAAGAATACTTAAAAATAGTGATGTAACAAATAATAACAAAATAATACAAAAATTATACAAGGAAAAAAGAGCATCATCTTTTATACCTGATTATGAATCAATAAATTAATCCTATTTACATTTATATGAGTTTTAATATTATATGATCATATCAACCACCAATCAAAAGTCTTGCCCTGATTATAAAAATTCATTATAAAATAACCGTTTAATATACTAAAGTAACTTTTGTATCATTGACAGTGCCAGTTTATCAATTGGGAACTTGGAGCAGGTGCCTGGATAAACTGGACTTAACTAGATTTTCTGATTGTAAATTTTGATTCACCAGTGCCAAGGGGGTAGGTACAGTGGCATAACAGAGAATTTTATTTTGTTATGCCAAACAACCTGCTTTTAAGCCCTGCTAAATTGTATTTTGAGTCGTAGCCGGATCTTACGCAATTGGCATCGCTCAGACTTTGGGGCCCCTAGAGTCCTGGGCCCCCCGCGGTGCAGGGGTGGCGGGGGTGTACGTTACGCCACTGGGTAGGTAGGTCTGCACTCAGGGCCCGAAGTGAGCTTAAATCAGCCCTGATCATTGGATAGGTCAGTTTTAGTAATTTTTTTTAGTATAGTGGAGCGAACGCTCCTTCATAAGAGATTCAGGGGAACATTTGCAATTAAAACATTTTTTGCCAAAACGGCGTCGATTCAAATAAAGTCCAATGTGGGCATTGATTTCACGAAACGAAATCACCCATTAATGCTCAGCATAAATTTTGACATTGTTATGGAAGCAAACCTCCTGATGTAAAATCAATAAAGCAATGACATGAAATGTTTAAAGAGTGTGAGTGAAGTTACTATTGAACACACACACATATGGTTGATAATCATTTCACTGGAGTCCTACTAAATCTACTTTTGAAGCATCACATGTTCAGATATCACAAAAAATTGAAAATAATTTTTTATAAAAGGCTTAGGTTGCATTCTTATAAAATGCAAGAGTGAATAACATGTTAAGGAACACTTGACGGGAGCTGGAATACTGCTTAGACATTCTCTGAGATGCCAGGACAGCCCACAATAAAATTAATTGAGGTAATTAATCTTATAAAAATTTATAACAGTACTTACAATATAACCATACAAACATATATCTAATTAATATAGTTTGAGCTCAATATATATTTATAATAAGGCAAAACTTTTGGATCACTCCATATTTAACTTAAAGCTAACATATACACTCTATATACAATCATAGCTGTTTGTCAGTCATTCTAAAATTTTAAAAGATTGTATGACGTTTGTTTTGATTAGGTAAGGTCTCGGTATAAAACGAAAAATGATTCGTTAATCAAAAGTCGAGTAAGTTTTAAGAAGGTAGCTTTTTAAAAAAACGAGTCTTACAGTCATCGCATATGATGTGTAACATCTGACATTTTATTGTGGTAAATACGCAATATTAACTTTTTTCCTGAAAAAAATATGAATCGGGTATGATTGGAAATAATTTTTAACCGAATAATTATATCTTTAATGAAAATTGTATTTAATTATAAAAAAGGAGTAATGCAATATTTTATCAAAAATAATTATTCTTGTTCAATTTGGGGAAGAGTGGAGACAATAGATAACTAAAATATGACACATATACTTGTGATTTCAAAGTATTTAAAAACCGTTGAAAAACAGCATCAATAACAGTATCAATATTAGCAGTCGAAACATTCTAATTTGTGTTCATTTCGAAATTGAGTTCATCATTCATAAAAGCTATGAGCGGCTCAGCTTTTGGCAAACTGAAGTTAAAGTTAAAATCACCACTCAAAATCAGGGGAAGCGAGTGATAATTTTTTTAAAAGAGCCGAACCACCTTCGTTAAAGTACAAAAAGCAGAAATTTTTTATTTTTTTTTTAACGGCTTGATTCGAAGAAATGTATACGACCACCAAAATTACTGTTTGTCCATTTTCAAATAAGCGTTCTGCCACAGTTATGTTGCCTAATATATCGTTGGGTGGATGACTTGAGTACCCAGCTCTTTCGAGCTACAACCTCATATCAGTAGATATTTGAGTGACTGTAAATGATTTACTTTTGCCCTTTGTTAATTTAAATGCTTTAAATAAAAAATAAAAATACTGGACATTTTGAGAAAATAAAAATTTTAAATATTAAAATGCATTAAAATTGAGAAAGAAAGCTTCAAAGTCGGCAGAAAGCACCGAAAATGAAGTTAGAATTCCGATCTTGGGTGGGCGGGGCGAAACCAACCAATGGGAATGCAGCTAGGATCACAAAAAACAGTTGAAAATAAAAACAGAAAACAGCTGTTTTAAAAGCTATTAAAAATACTATCATGAATAAAAATAGTAGAGGAAGATTTAAATAAAAAAGAGATCTGTGGGAATAATTTTGCAACGAAAATTAACGAGTAAATAGTAAAATTGAAAAAAGGAAGAATTTGGGAATCGAACTCGATGAAAAGCATTGGGATCGAATGTCTCTGACAGCTAAGCCACGGGAGACTCGTGGAAAGAGGTGAAATAAGCATTTAAGATGGAGGAAGTGAAATCTGAAAGAAGAAAAATAATTACATGAAGAGGGGGTCCGAGAGAATATTTCTAGGTCTGTTGAAATTTGGATCAGCGATATGTTTTTCAATATCCCAGATCGAGAGATTACTAGAATTATCAATATTTTGAAAGAAGTTTGTTGTAATCTTTTTCATAAACTGTCTAATCGACAGCATTTTACTTGCGGTCCTGTGTGTGAGGTCAGTGTTCTTCATGAACCAGCAAGCATCAAAGATTTGACGAAGGATGATGCTTTGAGAAGCTTCAATTTGATTAATATGGGATCTAGCTGCATGGGCCCAGATTAGAACGGTATATGGCAGAATTGATTGGAGGATGAGTTTGTAGATAAGCAGTTTATTTTCTCTACTCAAAGCAGAGTTTCTTGATATTAAAGGGTAAATTTTACAGACCAATTGTTTAAATTTATTTTTTATATATGTCATGTGTTGTTTGAAAGTGAGGTGATTATCTAGTATAACGCTTAGGTACTTAGTGTGTTGAGACCAGGGTATTAGTAGATCATTTACATAGATTTTGGGGAGCTTTTTAATGTTAGAGAAGAAGATCGCTTCAGTTTTGGATGAATTTATAACAATTTTCCAGTCATACCATTCTTCCAGGAATGTCCCCCAATATCGTGACTAACCGATTTAGAGTCAAGCGCTCGAGTGCTTTATGGCTACTAGAGTTGGACCCCCATGCGAGGGTAGCAAAAAGACACAGCCGCCCACTCTCATTGGTCACATCAAGTAGCACACGCTTGCATCACATCCTGTTACACACATCCGTCCCTTTTCACGAAATCACTCCCAACAAATATCCAGCAACCGAGAGGAAAGATGTTACACATCAAAAAGATTCCATATCGATTTTTGAAACTAAACAAAGAAAAAAATTTTGATTTGTTTTGAAATTCAGCATGTGTACTTAGATCCCTGGTTATAGGATGCAATATTTTTAAAACCTTAAACAATATGCAATTTATTTAATGAAATAAGATGTGGATTTTATTACATAAATTTGGAAATTATATTTTACTCTGCCTTTATTTTCTTTAAAAATGTTCATAAAAATAAATCTGAGCCTCTTGTTAATCTAGTTCTTCTAGTAGTGAGTAGAAAGTTATATTTATATACATATATAAAAATTTTATAATAATAATAATCAATAATATAATTGAATAATAGTATATATATATATATATATATATATATATTATACTTACTAGATGGTGGAGAATGCAATTTCACTATGGTCTTTTTTGATGGTGCATAAAATGTAAATGCTTTTATCTCAACATTAAGCTTTGTAAAAGGCGATAAACGCTTCATCACAGGATAAACAAAAACTGTTTCATTTGTAATACAGCGAAAAACTTCATCTTGAACATCAACAATTATTTCATAAAATAGTTTTCCATAGTTAACGAAAACTGGATCCCACGTGATGTTAAATTTATCATGTTTCCCTTCTATACGAATAGCATTTTCTGAAATTGGAGAAGGAACCACCCTAATATTCATTTCAGCTCCTGTGAAGAAATAGAATAACTGAATAAATATGTTACAGGATTCACGATTAGGAAAATAATTTATCAAATCTTGAGGCAGTGGTAGAGCCAAAAAAATTCAAAGGACCACAAAATTTTCAAAAATAAACTTTAAAAATAACAATATACTTTTATAAAGAATGTAATACTACTTGCCAAAAGAATCTCTAAGTATCAATAAGAATATAATCAGTTCTAGTACAAAATGTTTATACTACAAAATACACAGAGATAAAGTTATTTTGTACATTAATATTGCTGCCTTAAAAAGCTTTCAGCTGATTGTGCAACTGCAACAGAACACTTAATCGAATTAAAACCAGATTTAAATACATTAAAAACGCTCTGATATTATTTACAATGTAGTTTGAAAAAATCTCTTAATATTAACAATTTATTAATTTTAATTAATTTACATAATATTTTTCAATTATATATATGTACTTAGTTATAGTGTACAGAACACATTAAGATATTATCAAAAACTAAGCTTTAATAAAATAATATTAAAAAAAAGAATACACTAGTTAAACAAATTTTAATTCGGTATATACAATTAAATTATTTTTTAAAAAAACATTCTAATCATTATATAGCTATAAATACTTTTAATTTGATCCTTGTTTAAATTAGCTTCCATCTACTCAATAGACTAGGGAGAGTTGTATCATGTACATTTTCAAAAAAATCATTTTCTTTCTTCTACTGAATTTCAAATTATACAGTAGTGTACAAAAATTAAGGACGAAGTAAAAAAAATTAGCATATCAGCCAAACGAAGAGGCAGAGATGACCAAAAGACCAATCAGGAGATTAACTAGGGTGAGGTACAGTAGCTCATGCACAGATATACAATTAGACATAATGGAGGAACTATGGAGTGGGATAAAGCAAGCCAGCAATGTAAGCTCAACATTTGTGGGAAATCGATTGCACGGCTATATCAGTTTAAACGACGTAGAGTTGCTGCCTCAGTGTGAAATGTTGAGCAATCAATCTGTTAGACAACATTTAGATTATTTTATTTGAGGTCGAATAATTGGAAAGATGGAAGAAGGTTAGTGTGACGAGTGGAGTTGTGGAGTTCAAGATTTCTCCCAGCATCATTTCACGACTTTGTAGCAGTGCCGATTCAGGCTCATTTAGGGCCCGGAGCGCAGAAGATCTACAAGCCTCTTTGGCACTGGTAGGTCTAAATTTATAACCAGAAAATCTGCCTTATGTCCAGCTTCCCCTGTGCACCAGCCCCAATCGCCCAATGCATAAACCAGCACTGTTTTGGATAAAATTTCATAATACAAAAGCAGCTGACTGGCGGTTCAGCAGTGATCATCTATAAGCAACTTCTCCAGTGGATGATCAATATAATACCCTAGAGGCCAAAAGGAACAGGCAGCATACACTGGGAGAAATCACAAGACAAACGACACAAGCACTTTGATAAGCGATGTCGCGTTTTACCATAGTCAGGAGGCTGCACAATGAAGTCTGTCTGCGCGATGACGTTCTGAGTGTAACTTTAGAGCCTGCTCAATGGAGAAGGCGTTTTCTGTGGTGCAGGAACACTAGAATTAAACAGATAATCAATTGGATCGTGTACTTTACATATGAGAGCAGAATTTTGTCTAAGTAACGATTCTGCACGCATACGTACCTGGAGAGAGCGGGAAACATGCACACACACAAGAACCTCTTCAACATCATCGAAAGTGATAGGTTTGGAGGTCGCGGTGTTCTCGTCTGGGGAGGACTCTTGCTTGATTATCATGTCGAAATTCACATCTACGAAAAATTTTCAATTACCTGGGTCCACTATTGTAACGAGATTCTCCTATTGTATGTACATCTTTTTATGCATCAGCAGCTGATGTTAATGGATGACAATGTGCCAGCTCATCACACAATAGCTGTCAAAAAGCTGTTTGTCAGAGTGGATATGAACACATGGATTGGCCAGCAAGGTTCCTCTTCTAAAGGGTCCGGATGTTTCTGGTAAAAGACCAGATAAATGGATGTTTTGGCCTTCAGTTACATAGTGCTCCATGCTACTTTTTCAATAAAGATTCTTCTTATCATTTTGATTTCTTTTTTGGCAAGTTTTGCTTGCATTACTTGTGTTCCTATGTTTTGGGAAACTTATTGTTTTATTTGTGTTAATTTGAAAAGCTTTTGCACGTTAAAAAAAAAAACCATATCGTCCTTAATTTTTGCACATTAGTGTATATTTATTATATTAATATATAAGAAATATATCTTTTATAGGTATGATTCTTAGAATAGAAAATTTCAACAAGCTTTTACATAGTTGGAAGAATTACCTGTGTGTGTTGATTGTAACATAGGATCAATTATTTGAAGAGAAGTTATGCCATTCAAGCCAAAGCCTTTGATTTGAGCGAAATTTTTGCCATTTACATCGCTGACAAACGCCTTTTGATTTTCATGAAGCCAAAATATTTTGTTATTAAAAAACGAAACAGGACCATGCCTAAAAATTCAAATAATAGATTATATATATAAAATATATTTCAAATAAATTTTCAGATAAACTTAAGTTGACATCGAAAGATTAGATGTAATTTCAGAAAGTACTTTTTAACAAAATGCCTATAAAGTTTCTGAAATTATTTAGACATTTACTATAAATTGAGAAAAATTTGATATTTTCCTTTATATAAGAATATTCAAATAAGTTCTAATTACTTTTATGTTTTTTATTGTAATTTAAAGATTTATATTATGAATGAGCAACATATTTTTCAGGATTAAAATTAAATATTTCTTTTTTTGAAAAGTGAAATTTTTTGAGAATGATAAACATGGAAAAAAGAATAGATAGTAACATAACACAGGGACATTACATGATATGAACATGAAAAACAATTTTTATATGCAAAAAATAATTTCTGCATCTTTATAATTAATGTCCTTCTCATATGATTTGCAAGAATAAAATTTCATTAAATATTGGAAAAAACTCAAAAATGTTATTGAAACAACTTCAAAATTATGTAAATTAAGTAGCATTTTCTCCAGGGCCATTTTTAACTTCCCCGGCACCCTGTGCACTTCAAATTGTTGTGCTCCTCCCAATATTTCCAGAGCACCCCCTCCCTCTGTTCTTACCTTGCCAGTTTTGGCCTGGGAGGGATATTCCCTTAACTCTCTTACTTTTTTTCTTTTCTTAGTTTTCTTAATGGAGAGTCCTTCCATTATCCACAACCAATGGACCCGCCGTGTCCCGGACTGGCAACCAGCAGTCGTAAGGAAAGAAAGTTACATGGTTTGGTCACTCTTGTTCATTTCTTACCTTTTGGCATCACGCCCTTCCCCCGTCCTTTTGTAAATAAGTATAGTAAATTAATAAAATCGAGGAAAATTACAGTATACATTATTGTATGAAATTAATTATCAACTTTTTAACTTGGTTATATATAATGTTATGAATTTAGTCTTATTCTAATTGTTTCTACTCATTTGTGTTCATTTTTACAGTTTAATTTGTCGTATCTAATGTGATTTTAACCCTGTTTACCTGTAATATCATTTCCACTGCATTGCACGGCCCCCATGCTTTAACATTGGTTTAAATGGTAAACTCGCCACATATTGCAGCTAGCGCCAAGTTGGCGACGGATTTGGCGACTTAATTTTTGGCGCCAAATTTGGCGATATGTCGCCAAATGTGGGCGATAAGCTTGGCGACTATGGCAACCCTGCTCCTAATAACCCTGTCTGGCAACCCTATCGCGGTGTTATAACACTATGTATTGAGCTTTTCTCATACCTTCCGGATTTTGCTAGATCTTTCTATTTCTCGATTATTCTGGCAAGTGCCAGAGGTTTCTGACCGAAAGGTATAAAAGGGCCCGGGCCGGCTAGTCAGTTAGTCAGATCTCAGCTTTCATGCAAGTGATACCTCTCTGCTTGAGAGAGACGATTGCATAGTGCGTGTGTTATTGCTTTTATTGAGTTATTATTTTGTGCTGAGTGTTTACTATTGTTTTTGTTAGTGTATTGCATCTGTGTTATCAGTATTTTCATCGATTGTACGTGAATTTCTCGAACTGTTCTACAATTTGTGGAGGACTGTTTTGGCCAAGAATAAAATTGTTTTGGATTCCGCTCTTCGGCTTCAATCATTTCGAATCCCCGAAAACGCAACAATTGGTGTCAGAAGTGGGATTGAATGCCAACAACAAGAGCGATGGAGGCCCAGTTCCAGACTCTTCTAGAAAAAAATTGTCTGAAATGAAATCGGAGTTGACCGCCAGCATGAATGCCAACATGGGCGAAATGAAATCGGAGTTGACCGCCAGCATGAATGCCAATATGGGCGAAATGAAGTCGGACTTGACCAGCATGAATGCCAATATGGGCGAAATGAAATCGGAGTTGACCGCCAGCATGAATGCCAATATGGGCGAAATGAAATCGGAGTTGACCGCCAGCATGAATGCCAATATGGGCGAGTTGAATAACAAACTGACCGCGAACAAGGAAGAGTTGAAAAGTGATTTGAAGGGCATTGGCGACAAATTGACGACTATGGACAAGAAATTTGAAGAAATGGAAGGAAGAATCGAGTCGGTTGAAAATAAATTCGAAGATATGGAGAGCAAACTAGAGGCGAAAATTTTCGAAAAGGTAGAAGAAGTTTCCATCTCGTTCAGGAGTGACCTAGAGAAATTGAAGCAGAAAGTCATGACTGGTCAAGGGGATGAATTTAAGTTTCAAGCTCCTTATTCCAAGCCTTCCATCAAGCTTTCTACATATGACGGAAAGTCCTCTTGGCAGGTGTATAAGACCCAATTCTCCATAGTGGCGGATGCAAACCAGTGGGACTCCCATACCAAGGCCTGCCAGTTAGCTGCTTCTCTTCGAGCCGACGCTGCTGACATTTTGCAAATTTGCCGGAAACACAGCGGCTGGATTTCGACGCTCTCGTTAATGCTCTGGAGTTACGCTTCGGAGAGAAATGTGTGAAGGATTACAGCAGACTCCAGCTGAAGTCACGGCAGCAGAAAGTGTCCGAAACGCTCCAAGAACTGGCGACGGACGTCGAGAGGCTTTCTCACTTGGCGTTTTCTGACTGTCCGACTGAAGTAAGAGAAGTCCTGGCGCTGCAACACTTCATCGACGGGGTGCGTGATCCAGAAATCCAGAAAGCTCTCCGAATGGCGGATCTCAAGGACTTAAAGGGGGCCCTAGTGTTTGCTATGAAATTCGAGGCAGCCCAGCAAGCAACACGAAAGGACAGACACCCCATACGAGCCGTCAACGAATCGGACACGTCGAACTCAAGTGTGGAGCGGTTAGAGCGACAGATGAGAAGCTTCTTGAATAGAGTTGAGTCTTTGATGTCCCAGAAAGCAGACGGGAAGAAGACCCTTAAATGCTGGACCTGCGGTCGAGAAGGGCATCTGCAGAGAAGCTGCCGGGCACGCCAAGGCGCTGAAACTAATAAGCGCCTCCCAGAAGGAGGTGTCGGAAAACTAATTAATGGCCATCTCGTGGGGCGGAGGTTGCCAGATTTTGAAAGCCCCATTTTCCAGTGTGTCAAATTTCGACAAAGAGTACCGGTGAGAATGGAATTTTTATAATGGGACATGTTAACGAGCTTGCCTGCAACATGATCATCGATACAGGAGCCAATGTGTCTATCATTCGGAACGATCTGGCTCAAAAATTAAAAGAGAAACTTATTGGACCCCACCCCGCGTGGTGCTACAGACCGTGACGGGGAAAAGATTGATATTCACGGAAAATTAAAAGTCAAGATCAAGTTTGGAGACGCTACCTACCAACATGCTGTGTATGTCGCAGATATTGCAGACCCTTTCATTCTTGGACTGGACTTTCTAAAGGAGCATGGTTTCACTCTAGACTTCAACAAGAACGAATTACGTTCCATACACGAAGAAGTCACTATATTCAAAATTGAACACAGGTCAGAACCAATTCGACAGGTAACCGCTAACGAGAACATTACCATTCCCCCAAGGACTGAAATCATAGTACCTGGATACATCGGTAACGATGTGAGTTTCAACTCTGGCCTAATTGGATCTGCGGAAAATAAAGCGAATGGATTGCTAATAGCTTCGACGCTAGTGGACCTTTCCAGAAAAACTATCCCGGTAAGAATTTGCAACGTAACTGAAAAACCTAGAGTGTTCCAGAAAGGTGAAGTGTTGGCAACCTGCAGTCCAGTAACGTGTGTCTGCAAAAGTTCGAGCTTGCTCCTATCCAACTCGCCTCAACAGTTGACTCCCGACCTTCTAGAAAATGCTGAATTGTCCCCCGAACAGAAAAGCTCCGCAGAAAGACTGTTCCAAGAATTTGAAGACGTGTTTTCTAGAAACAGTAGCGATATTGGCCATACTACAGTGACACAACACAGAATTGATACAGCAGACCATCCGCCGATTAAACAGCACCCAAGACGCTTGCCGTTTGCTAAACAGGAAGAGGTCGGAACACTACTACGAGAGATGCAGGAAAATGACATCATAGAACCGTCTTCGAGTCCGTGGGCATCTCCAATCGTCTTGGTTCGTAAGAAAGATGGCTCCACAAGATTTTGCGTCTATCGAAAACTTAACGACGTCACCAAGAAGGACAGCTACCCTCTTCCAAGGATAGATGACACCCTGGATACCCTTTCCGGTCATAAATGGTTCTCGACTTTAGATTTAAAGAGCGGATACTGGCAAGTGGAGATCCATCCCGAAGATAGAGAAAAACAGCATTCACTTCCGGCCAAGGACTATGGCAGTTCAAAGTCATGCCGTTCGGGCTCTGCAATGCGCCAGCTACTTTCGAGCGCCTGATGGAGACCGTGCTAAAGGGTCTGACTTTTGAAGCTTGCCTTATTTACCTGGATGACGTCATAATAGGAGGGCGTACGTTTGAAGAACATCTTCAAAATATCCGGAAGGTGTTATCAAAATTAAGCGACGCTAACTTGAAGCTAAACCCTTCGAAATGCAAGTTCTTCCAGAAAGAAGTCAATTATCTGGGACACATCATCTCTGCAGAAGGTGTTCGTACGGACCCCGAAAAAGTGTCCGCCGTAAAGAATTGGAAACGCCCTGAAAACCTCCGTGAGCTGCGAAGCTTCCTGGGACTATGTACTTATTACCGAAAGTTTGTGAAAGGGTTCTCTAACATCGCAAGACCCTTGCACAAGCTAACAGAAAGTAAACAAAAGTTTCAGTGGACAAAAGAATGTGAAGATTCCTTCCTCCAGCTTAAAGAAGCTTTGACGTCTTCACCGATCTTAATATATCCACAACCGACAAGCCATTTATCTTGGACACTGATGCCAGTAATGAGAGTGTCGGAGCAGTATTATCTCAGGAAATAGATGGCCAGGAACGAGTCGTAGCTTATTGAGTAAGTGTTTATCGAAACCGGAAAGAAATTATTGTGTCACTCGAAAAGAGCTACTGGCTATTGTGAAAGCCATCGAGCATTTCCATCACTATCTCTATGGCCAAAAATTTCTTCTACGTACCGATCATGCCTCTTTAACCTGGCTAATGAATTTTAGAAATACTGAAGGCCAGGTAGCCAGATGGATACAACGGCTCAACGAGTATTACTTTGACATCACACATCGTAAAGGCTACTCGCATGGAAATGCTGATGCCCTTTCAAGAAGACCATGCCCAGAAAATTGTCGTCATTGTTCCAGAGTAGAGACCAAATATGACTATGCTATACGCCAGATAACAACTTCAACAGCGACGCCACCCGATCCCTGGAGTGACGAGAAAGTTCGAGAAGACCAGATGGCGGATCCTGATATTAAACCCCTTATAGAGTTTATGGAGTCTTCCAGCAATAAACCAAGTTGGCAGGACATCTCGGCTTATAGTCCTACAACTAAGCAGTATTGGGCCCTCTGGAATTCTCTACATCTCAGGAATGGTGTTCTATACCGAAAATTCGAATCAGAGGATGGAAAGACATTCAGGTGGCAATTAGTACTTCCTCGATCTCGTATCCCAGAGGTACTCAAAGAATTGCATGGCAGCCCAACAGGAGGTCATTTCGGCGTCATGAAAACTTTGCACCGAGTTCGAGAGCGATTCTTCTGGGGTAAAGTGAGAGCTGACGTGGAACAGTGGTGCAAGTCCTGTGATGCCTGTTCAGCTCGGAAGGGGCCAAAGATACGTAGCCGAGGGAAGCTGCATCGCTACAATGTTGGAGCACCCTTCGAACATATCGCTTTCGATATCCTGGGACCTCTGCCAAGGACTGCGTCTGGTAATAAGTACCTACTTGTTGTCATTGACTACTTCACGAAATGACCCGAAGTGTACCCCATTCCGGATCAAGAAGCCCCCACCGTAGCGGAGGCTGTAGTGCAGCACTGGATATCGAGATATGGGGTACCTCTTCAACTTCATTCCGATCAGGGAAGAAATTTCGTCTCTGCGGTATTGAAGGGGGTCTGTGAACTTTCGGAATTGACAAGACCAAGACCACACCTTTGCACCCACAGTCAGATGGCATGGTGGAGAGGTTTAATCGTACCATCCTGAATAACCTCTCACTGATGGTCTCCAAGAACCAACAAGACTGGGACCAGAAAGTTCTCTCTTTCTGCTAGCGTACCGCAGCGCCGTTCACGAGACTACCGGATATTCACCATCCCAGATGCTTTTTGGCCGAGATCTTCGTCTCCCTTGTGACCTGCTGTTTGGTCGCCCTCCGGATACACCTTCATCGCCTGAGGAGTACGCAGAATCTCCAGGCACGTTTTGAAGATGTACATTTGGCTCGAGAACGGATCAACCTGAGGACGGAGAAGATGAAGACTCGGTATGACACAAAAGCCACAGGACATCAATTCAAGGAAGGTGACAAGGTGTGGTTCTACAACCCGACTCGACGCAAAGGACTTTCTCCTAAGCTACAATCGCATTGGGACGGTCCTTATACAATTTTAAAGATAATAAACGACGTCGTAATCCGGATCCGTAAGTCAACGAATTCGAAGCCTAGAGTCGTTCATTACGACAGGCTTGCTCCATATTATGGCCATAATTCTTAGTGTGTCAATTATCGTGTAATTTATTTTGACCATGGTCTTGTATAAATAAGTTAGTGTGTAAATAATCTTGTAAATAATTTTGTATATTGTTTTGTAAGTGTTTATTTTCTACTATGCATTACGTGTTTATTTTGTACTATGCATTAGGTGTTTATTTTGTACTATGTATTACATGTTTATTATTGCATATTCATTTAATTGTTTTTAATCAATTGCTTTATTATTATGTTAACGTCTGATGAAGGGTTGTACTGCCCGGGACGTGCAGTTCTTGAGAGGGGGCAATGTTACGAATTTAGTCTTATTCTAATTGTTTCTACTCATTTGTGTTCATTTTTACAGTTTAATTTGTCGTATCTAATGTGATTTTAACCCTGTTTACCTGTAATATCATTTCCACTGCATTGCACGGCCCCCATGCTTTAACATTGGTTTAAATGGTAAACTCGCCAAATATTGCAGCTAGCGCCAAGTTGGCGACGGATTTGGCGACTTAATTTTTGGCGCCAAATTTGGCGATATGTCGCCAAATGTGGGCGATAAGCTTGGCGACCATGGCAACCCTGCTCCTAATAACCCTGTCTGGCAACCCTATCGCGGTGTTGTAACACTATGTATTGAGCTTTTCTCATACCTTCCGGATTTTGCTAGATCTTTCTATTTCTCGATTATTCTGGCAAGTGCCAGAGGTTTCTGACCGAAAGGTATAAAAGGGCCCGGGCCGGCTAGTCAGTTAGTCAGATCTCAGCTTTCATGCAAGAGATACTCTCTGCTTGAGAGAGACGATTGCATAGTGCGTGTGTTATTGCTTTTATTGAGTTATTATTTTTGTGCTGAGTGTTTACTATTGTTTTTGTTAGTGTATTGCATCTGTGTTATCAGTATTTTCATCGATTGTACGTGAATTTCTCGAACTGTTCTACAATTTGTGGAGGACTGTTTTGGCCAAGAATAAAATTGTTTTGGATTCCGCTCTTCGGCTTCAATCATTTCGAATCCCCGAAAACGCAACAATATCATCGATCTTGTCAATTATTTTACTAACTTTTACTTTAGACATCCTGACAGTTGAGTAACAGTCATTGTACTAGTGTAACAAAGGTTTTCTTTGAGCTTTCATAATTGCAAAATCCTTAATCATATCATTATAATCAATTTCCATTGCTATATCATTTTGAGTGCATAGCAACATTAAACTATTAAGCTTTTCATTTTCTATAGTAGTTCTCATGTCTGTCTTAATTCTCTTAAGGGCAGAAAAAAAAATTTCTCTCTTCTGAACAGTTTGTCACAAGAAGAGTCAAGAAAATCCTCATTGCGACATCCAAATTTGGGAAGGTATTTTCCAACTTGTTTTTCCTGATATAGGGAAAAATTCCTTGTTGTTGTTATCTTTTCCACCTTCATATACATTTTGAAATGTTGACAATCTTCACAAATTGATCTTGATCGATGTCTTTAGGGTAACTTTGAACCAAGTATTTTGCCTGTTATGTGACTTCTTCTTAGTCCTTTTTCATGAAAATTTCTGAATATCTCTAATCTTGTGTTGAGAACTTCGTAGCAATCAATCCTTTCTTTTGTTTAATTGCACAACAAGGTTGTCAATAATAGGTTAGAAAACTCCAGTTCAAAATCTTTCTCTAGGAGACATTCTCTCAAAATCTGAGTATCTTTTCTCATCTGAAATAATTCCCCTTCTCTGATTTTTTCATAGTTGTGCTCAGGTACATCAACTAGTTGCATTGCTCCTACCTCATAATCATCAAGGTTGAATCTTTTTTCAGATAGAAACAAAGACAACGTCTTAGTAGAGCAAAGGAGATCAAGCTCTTCCCTTTGCAGTACCTCACTGGTTTTGTCCACTCTTGTAAGATTTCGTCCCAAATCACCATTAATAAATTAGTCTGAAACCTTTCTAGTGTTTTGCAGAATCCTTCAGCTGTAACTTGTGTGTCGAATGTTTGAGTATTGTCTTCAATTCAATCTTCAGGGGTGTTCTTGATTTCACTCTTGTAACTTGAGTTCTGAGAACATCTTCCCTTGCAGACCATCTAATTACACTCAACGATTTCAAAATAAGAAATCTATATATATTCAGTTTTCAACTTTTGTTCATTGCTTCCTCGCACATAACCTTTTAATACATTCCATGTATGAGTAGATGACGAAAAAAACTGTAAAGTCCTTGTATAAAAGAAATGAATACAATAGCTTCAGTACAGGCTTTTTCAGCAGCAAAACAACCAGCTAAGTTTAAAGAATGGACTACACATGGTACGAACTCAGCAAAGTCATATTCTCGACTGAAAACCTGAGTACATTCCTGACATGTTTGAAGCATTGTCGTAACTTTGGCTCGGCAGTTTTTCAAGCAAGTTGAGGGCTGTTTCTTTCATACCTTGAGCTTTAGGAGAGATGCTTGATAACACTCGTACAAGGCGTTCATTGGCACAGGCTTTTCTGACAGAAATGTATCAAAGTGCTACAGCTAACTAGTCAGCGTGTGAAGCATCGGGTGTTGAGTTAATAATGAGAGAAAAGTAACGTGCGAGTTTGATCTCCTTTAAGGTTTCTAGCAAGACACTTTTACCCATCATGTCTATGAACTCACTACAAATGTCAGACGACAGATAAGATGTATTCCCTTTACCCTTGTTGCCATATTTTGTCAGATGTTGAAAAATAAATGGATCAAACTCACTTATGTGTTCAAGGCATCCTAAGAAAAGCCTGTTTGTTGTAGATCCATGTTGTGTGTATGTGTGCTGGTCGTCAGTCCTGAATGGAAGGCCTCTTACCGACAAAATTTCACAAGAGAGACAACTCTAGTAAAGAGATTTCGCCAATACTTCACCTCTTTGTCATATTGACTTTGGACTACATCCCAGGCTGTCTTTTTTCTGCCACTTTTCTTAACAAAAAAACCAATACATTTGCCCAATGGTCGTCTGACCTCTTGTGCTATGAAGCAAGCGTGAAAGAATTCTTCCAATCATTACTGCCAGTTGCTTAACTCCAAGTTTTCCAACAGGCTGAAGGAGAAGGCAATAAAAACAAAATAATTAGCCTTTCGATTTTGAATAGAGTAGGCCACGGTCGCCGAATGGTCAAGGTATGGGATCGTGGCTGGTCTTGTTACGAGTTCAAGCCCAGTACCACTAAACACCTGCCGTATAGGGGAGTGATGCACGTTAAAACTGTCGATAGCTCAAACATACTCCCTTTGATGGGGTGTGGTAGTTAGGAGAGGGGGTGCCAGCTCAGGCTTCGTCCACGTCACTTGACTATGATTCAAAATTACGTGGTCCGCGCCAAAAGCCATCGTGTAGCTGAACAGTGCAATGTTAATATTCACTCACTCACTTTGAATAGTGTAGATAATCCCTCTTATACTTCTCTCTACTTGGTAGCTCACCAAAAAATAATTTTGTTGAAAGTTTGTGCTTAATTTTGACCCCTTCATGTCAATGCTCAGAATTAGAAAATCTACTTCTAAGTCTTGAGTTAAATTTGAGTGAAATATTTTAGATATTTGTATATTAACTTTTATTAAAGGTGTAGCTACTGCCGTGTCAGTGATACAGGGCCACCAAGCTACAGGGGCTCTAACACGTGTAAGCAAAAATTCGCAAACTATTAAGAAGCTCAAAAGAGGGGCCCCAAGGAAACTTCGATACAGGGAAAACTCAGGACCAGCTATGCCACTGACTTTTATATTCCATGTACCGGGTCCTCCAGCACGAAGCCACTGTCAAGAAGAGTGTAACATATATGCATAGCAATGTCAGAGTCGGTGACAGCTTGAGTCTGGGACGTTGATGGTAGTCCATGATAATTGTTTTTGTTCCAGTTTTCTCTTCCACCGGATGAACAAGATTGGGAATATGAAGGGTCAGTTTCAAAAGACTCATGATTTGAAACAAAAAAACTTGTTATCTTCTTTTGGGGGGTGTCTTTTTGCTGATTTTCAGCTGCTCTTTTATCGAACTCTGCTCCGCTGGGTTTTTTTTAAGATTCATTGTGTCTGAAGAGCTGCAAACGTCTTTTAAAGCACAGAGTAAAAAAGCAAACCTGTACAAAATATTTAGCAGCTTGGATTTATGAATCTTATTGACACGATAATTTAATAATAAAACCAGTAAACTGAAACAGGGTGTACACATAACTTTTTTTATGGAGGGGATTGAATTTTTCTTTAAAAAAAAAGAGATAAAAGTGCTGAGGCATAATCTTTATGCTAAAAATTAAAAATCTGCTGGTCTATGAGGAGGGGGGGTATTGAACTCTCCGTTCCTGTGTATAGATATCCTGCTCTTAGAATCTAAAGGAATTCATGATACTAATAAGAGTGTTGTAGATTGCGATAAAGCAATGCTTCTCAAACTTTTAATATTTGCATCCCAATTTTCAGTCATACTTTTCATTACACTCCCCTTCTTACAATAACAATATATTGAATGCAATTATAATGTACTTCGATGGTAAAACTACAATACAATACGACTTTTATTATAAACCGTACTAATCATCACGATAAATACTAAGTTTTGTGTATAATTTTGTATACGAGAAGCCCAGGGAAGTTATTAGTAATTACTATACTTGTTTTTAATTGAACATTGATACATTAACTATCAAATACTTTATGCAATACTGATCAGGGGCGTAGCTACCGCCGTATCAATGATATGATACTTACAAGGCTTTCATTTCCAAAAAACAGCCCCAAAGCAGTTTTGATACGGGACCCATTCAGAACTAGCCACACCAGTGGTACTAATACATTTAAAAATAGTGTGAAAAATATCAGTGTGTGTGTATTTCATTTTTTATTGTATAAGAATGCATTTTACTTTGTAGTTATTTTAAATTGTAAATTATTTTATTAAATTGATAATGATTTTAAATCTTTCATTTTTCGTGATGTGCTTGTGCCCTCCCCAAAGTAGGGTTATCACTCCCTCCTGGGGGTGCTCCACAGTTTGAGAAACACTGCGATAAAGATTTTATTTCGAGTTTTGAGAACAATTGAATAACAGTATGCATGAAACAAAATATGATTTGGAGAAGAAAAGCCAAGTGATTTACATTATAATTTGGCCAATAGCGAAACGAAGATTTGATAATTTAGATATAACAATGAAAGAGAATAATTGGCTTTTTAATAAACACTGGGTGGTTGGTTGTACATTCTCTGTAATTTTAATTTTTTCTCTTTTCTTCATCCTCCAATTCTTTGCGTCCCCAAATCTTTTGCGCCCTAGGCATGTGCCCAGCATGCCAAAGAGGAAAAGCAGGCTTGATTTTCTCCTTAAAGTTATTCTGACATTTTCTCTGGTTCTGTAGAGAGTTAATATATCTGTGACCCCTTAGATTAAAAATAAATTTTAAATTTCCATAGTAAATCATGATAGGTTTAATATTATTGAAAATAGGGATGAAAAGTTTTGATATTGCAACAAAATTTTGGTGCCTCAATGGCCATAATAAATGAAAATAAAATCAACTTACAAACCGTCTTCTGACAAGCTTGCAATCATTTCTGGTTCCTCTGAATTTTTATTACAGAATGATACACCTTCATCATTTGCCATACAAGCTTGGTACAAGAGTGAGCCTTCAAAACTCCGAAGTAAGAAATAAATTTTTTTCAGCTTGAAATTCAAAGCCAGTCCCATAACTAAAAAAGAAAATATGCTAAAACAGTTTAGAAATAAAAATAACTTTAAAAATCGTAGATGTCCACAAATGAAATTTATTGTAGAAAGTTAAATATAGTTGATGAAGTTGAGAACATAATTTGCCCATTAAATACATTAAAGAAGTAAATTTAAATCTCAAAAAACAGTTTAGTTTTATTTTCATCTATGATTTTTTTCTTTTATGCAAATTAAATAGAATGTGCAAACCCTGCATGCAAGTGGCAGTATTTAGGAGCTTCAAATTTGATCAGCATCCAGTAAAGGGAAGTTTTCTGTGCAAGGAAAAATGCATTAACCAATTATTTTTTTGTCTGATATAGCCAACGCAATAGACTAATACATTAGTAAGAGACTTTTATAATAAAAATTTTCAATAAATAATTTATACAGGGGTGCATTCCTAAAAAATGTACAGTGGCGCACAAAAAAAAAACACCAACAAGCAAACGTTTAAAACACTAGGAATGGCCTTGATAATGGTGTAAAACTTGACAGAATTTCAAATCATATACAATTGGTTCTTAACAAACTAAGCATAAATAAAATGTCTTTTTCAAGTAAAAAATATGAATAATCCGTGTTTATTTTTATTATTATTATTTGCATGAAATCATGTAGGGTGTTACAAAACTAGCTCCCAAACTCTGCATGCTTTATTATGAAGACAAGGGGATTTTGTTATTTTATTTAACTTATGACTGAATAATTAAATATCGGTATACAAATTTTTTAATTTAAGGTCTAGGACCGATTGACACATAAGCTTTGAAATTCTTTTGAACTGACTTTAGTTCAAAGTTCTCAAGCAGAACTTACAGAAATTGAAGTGAGAAAAATCTGGCTTTTACATGGAAGTTAAATGTCAATTTGTCTTAGAGCCAAAGAAATGTGAAGATCTCAACTGGTCATACAGAATATGTGATCTGACATATAATTGTTGGCTTGATACTGAAGAGATCTGATGCAAAATCAAAGCTATGCTACTCAAATGGCTTTAATTTGGATGGAACGTTTTTGAAGCTAACAGTTACGCATGTTTTAAATAACTGTGATTTCACAAAATATATTAGGATAAGTAAAGTAACATCATTAACTGATAAAAATAAATGAAAACTATCCTAAAATATCAAAGGACTATAAACGTAGATTGTACAATGTTATGGTGTAATTATAGGTTTTAATCTTGATAAACCAGATGGTTTTGTATATTTTTAGCATAATATTAAGAAAGGGCATCAGATGGAGATCATCAGTTTTAAAGATAGATCTTAGATGTTCTGGGGATACAGCTTCTAGTGACAGATTTAAGTTTTATGGCGCCCTAGGCCCAAGTTAATTTGACGCCCTTATATATAATAATACAAATAGTTCAAATAATAGAAGAGAGTAAGTTATATTGAACGGCCTCACTAAGAAAGAGTGGATGTGAGATTTTATGGTGCAAGAGCCAAATCTGGCTATACTGCACCAAACATTTGTGAAAATCTGTGATCTAGACGGGAAAAGAAAGAAAGGGTAAATTGAATGACAAGAAGGAGGGTTGAAAGTAGAAGGATCACTACGGTACCCCAGGTTCGTGAGACCCATGTTTACCAAAGATAGTAAACCCCTTGGGAAAAGGAAAAGATCACTAGGGTACCATGGGATTGTAACACCCGTACTCACCGAAAGAAGGCCGAACACAAAATATTAACCCCTTAACTGGTTGTCCGAATGGGCAACCGAAAGCTGGCCCCGGTTTGCCCTTATGCTGTGTAAGCACTGATATTTTCTCTTTGATTTGTGCATATTTTTCATTTTTATAGTGAGATTATTAGTACTAGTGTTTTTAAGAGATATAGTTTGTTCATGGTACTAAAAAACTTCTCATCCGGGATTTTCTTTGTGGTGAAGGCGGGAATTTTTCATTGAAGGCAAGAATTTAGAATAGGGTTTGGCAAGGCAATGCGCAATTTGTTGCTTGAGAAGAAGTGAAAATGGAAGGATAGTCCAAAAATACCGATGTTATCTTTGTCCCCATTGTAATCTAAGACTTAATATTACACCATGCTTCAAATTGTGTGTTCATATGAATATGAAACACAAAATTACCAACCGTTTGAAAAAGGTACGAATATGAAATTTTTTTTAAATATGAAAGAAATTAAAGTAATTTCATATATCTTCATAGCATGCAGAGTGTAATAATAAAAAGCAAATATATTTAGGAGGTTTTATGTTCTACAATTATAAAATTAAAAATAATGTGAAAACTTTAAAATTGAAAAATAAAGTAAAATTCTTCTATTTTCGTATTTTGTTAAGTATTACGCTTAGTCATATGCAATAAAAAATGTTTTCTTTTTTTGAACATTTTGGGCAAAAAAATTGACCACTCAATGAATAACAAAGAAAAATGATGAAAAATTTAATTCTTATATTTGAACTTGTTAAAATTGTTTTTTACTGTATTTTATCTAAAAGTAAAACGATAAAAGTTCATTAATATTGTACATACATGTAATTTGAATTGATACACTTTACAATTTGTTTTGACATGTTTTTCCAGTGTTTTGTTCAAATAAAATATCTGTTGCCCTTAAAATTATAAGAACTAATACATATCATGTAAAGATCAATTGTAATATACATTGATTTCCAAAAGGTAAGCATTGAGAGGAAAATGTTAATTTCCGTAAGCTAATCAGTCACTTCACGAAAATCGATGCCAAAATCGATTTTTCAATTTCGATTGAAAAATAAAATTCAACTTTTTCTCTTTCTGATACAGTTTATATTTTTGTTCCAGCTGAATTAGAAGTATTTTTAATATTTTTTAAAAAGTTGTTTACGCCTGTCAAATCCCAAAACAGCTGATTGCCCCGCCCCTTTCAAATCAAAACATAAGACACATGCTACTTTTCAGCCTCGTCAAATAACTTAAATTGATTAAAAGTATTTATTTTGATCGGCAAATCAACTAGGAAAGAAGTGAAGTGAATAATTGTAGCTGTTTGCTTACTTCTCAGTAACTCACGTGCTGCTTTTTTTCGTTGAATATAACAATTTTTTTTTTCAGTTTTCATTACATAAAAATTCACAATATCTGATTAATATGCCTCGGTTTTGCAACAAAACTTTTAAAAGAAAATTTGGTTCAAATTATAAAGATTCTTCAGCTTCTGAGGATTTGAAAAAAGGACAAGAACAACCTGCAAGTATGTATATTAAGAATTCATCATCAAAATTAGGTAAGTTTAATGATGAGTATGTTTCATTTTTAGATTCATCTGAAAACTTTTGTGAAATAATTGACATTCCGCTGTTTTCTAGTGTTTTGAAACAACATGTATTATGTGTAAAATGTAAAAAACAAGGTATTGACATTAAGTTTGGTCGCCAAATTCAGGGTTTGGCTACAGAATTGTTAATATGTTGTGAATTTTGTGGTCTTATTCAACCACTTCTCAATACCAGGTTTACTAACACTGTGGTTAATAAAAAAGATACAAAAGTGTATGAAGTGAATACTAGACTTGCTTATGCTATGAGGTCAGTTGGAAAAGGAGAAGCAGCTGTGAAAGTATTTTGTGGAGTTATGAATTTGCCATCTCCACCAAAGCGGTTTTACGAGTCTTTGAATGCATTAAATAATGCGACAGAAAAAGTAGCAAAAGTGTCTATGGCATTAGCTGCTGCCGAAACACTATCATTTAATAATGGTAACCCAAATGTTCTTGTGGCTATAGATGGTACGTGGCAAAAAAGGGGCCATACTACTCTCAATGGTGTTGTTATAGCAGTTAGTGTGGACACTGGGAAAGTTATTGATGCCGAAATATTATCGAGGAAATGCTCATGTCATTTTAACGGCAACTTACATAGTGATGAGTGTTCGGCAAATTACTTTGGAAATAGTGGGGGAATGGAAGTTGAAGGTGCACTTCGTATCTTCAATCGCTCAGAGGTACTACACAATTTGAGATATACGCAGTATTTGGATGATGGGGAATCTAAAGCGTACAAAGCAGTTTTAGAATCTAAACCTTATAAAGATGTCAACATTGAAAAATTAGAATGTGTGGGTCATGTTGAGAAAAGGATGGGTACGCGACTCAGGGCATTAAAATTAAAATGCAAAAAGCTCGAGGACAAAAAATCTCTAGGAGGCCGTAATAGATTGACTGATGCAGAAATAGACAAATTGCAAAGATACTATGGTTTGGCAATTCGAAACAACTCGGGAAATTTGTCAGCCATGAAACAAGCTATTTGGGCTATATTTTTTCATAAAATCTCAACAGATTTGAATCCACAACATGGTTTATGCCCCTTGGGAGATGATTCGTGGTGTGGATATAATAGGTCCAAACTGAAAGGTGATACATATAAACATAAACATAATTTACCAATTGCAATTATGCATTGCATAAAAAAGTATTTAGAGATCTTTCAAGCCCTGAACTTCTGTTTAGATGTTTGCACGGTAAGACACAAAATTGTAATGAGAGCTTAAATAGTGTTATATGGTCCATAATTCCAAAAACTGTTTCTGTACAATTGGGAACTTTAAAAACCGGGGTATATGAATCTCTATATATAATCAAGGCTTAATTACCAAATTAAAAGTTTTAGATTTATTAAATATTCAACCTGGATTTTATACATGTCGAGCATTGCAAGAAGCAGATCATGCACGCATAAGGAAAGCGGAAAAGGCAATTTCACGAAGAACCAAAGAAGCTAGAATCAAAAACAGACAATTAAAATGTAGACAAGAGGATGATCTTGCAGATGATCCGAGAAATCCAAGTTATGGTTCTGGATGATAATGTGCATTTCCATAGAGCTACCATCATTGATGATTTTTCGGAGAGTGAGGGGACTGCATGCATAGAGTAGGGGGCTTACTGGCCGAACCTTAATCTAATTGAAAATCCTTGAGATGCACCTCGGCTGGGCTGTATGTAGACGTTTCCCACCTCTAGTAAGTAACCACGCTCAGAGATTTAGAAACAGCTCTACAGGAGGAATGGTGATTACTGGAGTCTACAGTGATTGATCACAAGCTGTACACTTTGTATGAAGGTGAGGAATGCTCACATACCCTTTTAATGTCGTTTTTTGTGGTTTGTTTTGCATTTTAAACATCATTTTGTTAATGACGCCATCTTATAATTTATGAAAATTTAATATTTTTTTTATCTCCATCAATAATTCTTTGTTTTGTTCCGTGAATAAACATAAAATTACTTACTTGTAGCATTTCGAGTCAATCAAAGCCGTAGCCCATTTTTTCGCTTTTTACCTCTCTCTGCTTAATTTTTGGGAGTGTAAAAAAGGAATTGTAAGCGTAAAAAAGGAATTGTAAGCCGTTACATAAAAATGAAATGTGTTTAATAAAAATACCATGTTTCCCAGAAAATAAAGCGTGCTTCATGTAAACAAAATGCTCCATTCCATTTAAACGGCTTCGTTCAACACTATTTGGTGTTATCCAGTAGAGAAATGCATTCCAAGAGTCAACAGCAATTTCTTTAGCCATCGTGATTATTGGGAGGGATTCTGGAATGCTTCCAAAATCAAGCCCGGATCTTGCTATCTAAAATGAAAACATAAAAAAGTGTCTAAAGTTCTTTGGACAAATCACATAACATACATTTGCGAACAGTTTTCATTTAAATATAAAATAAATATAAGAAACATTTTAAAAAATTGGATAAAAGTTACTAGAAATTCGAATGAAAGAATAAAGTATTCAATAAAATCTTAAGACTCATTCATTGTCCATACATACACACGTATACAGTAGCTGTCAAAAATTCTGAGACAGTACGCTTTTCTGTAAGCATAATTTCTTAATAATATAAATTAGTAATTTGTACCTTTTTAAAGCTAAGCAAAATAAAACATCAAAACAATTGAAACGTATGCAAAAATGAAAAATATTTTGGTAAATAGCAAAAGTGTTGTATGTCATGGCTAAATTCTAAGAATAGTTTGATAAGTTGTGGATAACTTACATGACATCCCAATAGTGTCAGTAGTCCAGGAATATGGTATTACTTGTACGACAAGCGATGTGGGCGTTTCAAAATATGCCGCCATTAACGAAATGTAAACAAACCCGGAAAACGAGTGGAGTTGAGAAACGGCTTTTACTGATGGCAGCTGTGCATTAAAGATCCGGTCACCGCTTGGGATGTCACGGATCTATCTGGCCACTCGGGAGTTTTTCTTAAAAGTTTATATTGCTTGTTGTGGAAGTAATGCAATATGCTAATTGTATTGATGTATAAATACTAATCGCTACTGTTGTATAGTCAGTAGCAGTTGGGTGTTTTTCAGCTAGTAGCTGACTCCATACTGTACTCAAATGTTTTTTGAGCAAGGTGCTCAGTTAGTGTAATCAATTATTTTCATTGTAAATTCTCATCTTTTATTGCATCGTCTTCAATAAATGTTGTCTAAGAAATCCTCGTCTTTAATCAAAAGTCCTCCACATGCGTTATTTAACTTTTAGATCCACTGTTCATAGCTCTACTGGTTAGTTAGTTTTTCACACTTTAAAGTTAGAAGTGTAGAACTTAAGATATTGGAACAAAAAGTTTTAAGACGATTCAATTTTTCTAAACTTTTAACTAAAATTAAGCATGTGAATGTAACAAAATACAGAAATATTTAATATTTAGTTGTTTATCCTTTTGCTTTGAGAACTATGGCACACTGTATGGGCATGGAATTAATAGTTTTCCAAAGTGAACTTACGGATTTTCATCCATTCCGATCAAAGATACTGAAGGAGCTCTGTTTTAGAAGAATGCTTACATGATTCGATTTTTATTATGTGTTCCTAAAAATGTTTAGTTAGATTAAGGTCAGGTGACTGACTCGATCAGTCCGAAACTTTTGTTTTCTTAACCATAAACCAAATTGTCACCATTTTAACCCCTTAAGTGCCGCGGGCGTGTTTACACGTCCTGCTGAGCTGGTGCGTTTAGTGCTCCAGACGTGTATACTCGGACTTTTTGTATTGTGCTGCTCTGTTTAAAACTAGTCCCATGGATTTTGAATAAAATGACATATTGACAGTGCTTCTAAAGAATTTATTTATTTTGGGGAAGAGGCGGAGAAGAAATTCGAAAAGGTATATTCCAGGAAAGATGAAATTTATAGCTTAGCAGGAAATTTTTTTCCATTTGTGTGTTCTTTTCTATTCTTCATTTACTATCATTTTCGCTGACCATATGTAATATAGGAGCTTTTTAATTTATTGTACGAATGCATTGAATGTGATACTGGTTAATGTGTTTAACCGTGTTTCTGGATATATCACAGAACAGGCGTTAAAATATTTTCTTATTATATTGTAAAAATCTAGAGATTTAATTTTTTTATTTTCATTTTATTATTTTACCCTTTTTTTTCCCCTTTCTTTTTCAAAGTGAAAGTAAGCAATTTTTAGGGAGAAACAGGCCTTTTCTTTCCTCAATAAACTGTGTAGCTACGCACGCCTGTGGGAAAGATGATGGAACTGGGGGGGGCAATTTCATAACTTTTCCTCAGCAGTTTAAAGGTGTTTAGGGGATCATTATTCTGTCAAAAAAACATTCAACAAATACGAGCTATCTTTTTATGAGCATCAAGCATGTGTGATCCTTTAATTCTCTTTATAAATATTTTTATCCATAATCTCATTGATGTGTATGAGGGGACAAAACAATCATGATGGAAAACTCTCCAAACCAGTGGCGCACACAAGGGGGGTCCGGACCTCCCAAACCCTTGATTTTTTTTTTTCCGATCGATTATAATTTTAAGTATATAGTACGTAAAATTTAATTAATTACTGGTTATTAATGATTAATTTTATTAATTAATGCTAATTATTTATTCAAAAATTGGTTTTTACTGTGATTTGTTCCCGAAAATCGACAAAATCAAAAGGAGCATGATACAAGAATGGCGAACTTTCGACCCCGGACCTCCCCTTGAAAAATTCCTGTGTGCGCTACTGCTCCAAACCATTATCGATCCATTTCTGAGCTTCATTGTAAAGGTACCAGGGATCTATTCTGGTGCTTTTTCTACGACAAATATATCATTGGCCATCACTTTCAAACAAATTGCATTTGATCCATAGCTCCAAATAACATTCTTATCTCTGGTTGTCCACCATTTTGTGCTCTTTAGCAAGTTTCTATTGGATTTTATTATTTAGAATCTAGAGTTTCTCTCTCTTTTAGGGACCTGTGTATACAATCTACTGGCATCCAGACGACTGTTTGAGGATCTCCTTAATCACTGTGTGAGCTAGTTACTACCTGAAATAACCGCTGTTCATATGGATTAATTTTTAAAATGATAAAATTCAGTTATTATAGCAAATTATATTTTATGTTAGTAAATTACTTTTATATATTTTGAATTTTATTAATTAATTATATTTTTTCTTGCTAATTTTACTTAATATTAGTATTAGTATACTTAATTTTAATCTTCTAATAATAATGACTTAATCATACTGCTATTTCCTTTCCATACAGCTTGGAAGTTGAGGCAAATTACAAGTGAAAGTTAGCTGACCTGAAAACAATGTTTAAATCTTAGTTCTTAAGTTTAAGAGCCTGCTATTATACTACTGTGGCGTGGCTGTTATTTCTGATCTATACTGCATAGTTGTACCTCTAATTTTTCTTTGCTTATTTAGAAATATAACTATTTAGTAGAAAATATTACTGTTATTGATTAAATATATAGTATATTTTCCAGTGTATTGCATGCACTTGCAGAAATATATATGTATAACACATCTTTACTTTAAAACTGTATTTTTGAATTTTTAGGTATATTCACCATATAACACTCACTAAACCTGAAATGTACATAAACTTCACAAATGAATTTTTCCTGTATACTTACCATTTGATTAGCAGCACTTGAGAAATACAATTTCGGGGCCAACCAATCAATTGCAATGCTATTAGCCATTGTAATATTCGGGAGCCTTGTAAGAGAATTTTCAAAAGTATTATAAGCATATACGAATGTAGTATTCGTATTGATGAACACGTTGTTTCCAAATGAGCAAATATCTGAAAGGCATAAATAAAAGTGAAAGTCTTCAATTAACAATATATCAAATTACGAGAGCGAATCAGAGTTCTTGCCCCTATATTTTACTAGGAAAATTAAGGTACATACAAATAACTCCAAATATACAAACTATTATACATATTTTTTTATATATTCCCCTTACCGGTTCAGGCATTTGTCCTACTGCAGCAGTAAATAATTCGTAGAATTTAACCAGCTGACTATGTAACAGTCACGTTGATATATTTGTTTCATCAGGAGGTCAATTGCTGTCCTACCAGAGATTTCTTCAATGGGTCAAAAATGTGGAAAATACTAAGGTTGAGATTAGAACTATATGGTGAATGTGGTCGAGAATCTTCCTGAGAAATGACCGGAGCTTTTTGGCTGTTCGGATTGCCCCCATGTGGCCCTGAATGGTCGTGGAGGATAATTTGTGGATTGCTCACATTGAGAGCTCATGGCCATTTGCGAGCTCTCACCACCATCACTACCTCACACTTCTCAAAGTAAGACATTTCCCTCCATTCATGGGTTGCCTTTCTATGGATTTCCATGGGCGAAAAACGAATCTCTCTTCATTGCATGTACGCTGTGGGCTTATGAAGTACAACCACCATCTTCAACTAACAGCAGCATCCTGCCACTAAGCTACAAGTGGATGTTAGGTTTGGTCCAAGAAAGAACCACAGCTGGAAACAGATGTATTGACTTCACATTTACAGTCATAACTATGGCTGAAAAAAATTGGGGCAAAAAATTCTGATTCCACTCGTATTTAATTCCAAGAAATTTTGCATTTTTTTATGCTTTTATTTCAGTGAATGAAAAAAATTATGCATTTCTTTTTTGATAAGACTGAAGCACATTTAAATCTCATCCCTACTTCCAATAAAAAAAAATTGTTTGAAATTTAAGTTATAATGGATTTTTTTAAGCAAGTGGAAAATCTTATACTTTTTCATTTAAAAATATGAAAACATTGAAACTTTTTTATAAAATTAAGGGATAATGAGCCTATGAGTTTAAAAATTAAAACAAATGTCTATAATTTTGAAAGGTTTTCGGTGGTGTATTTGGAGAAGCATCCTGTAAATTTCCAAAGTATTAATATCATTTGAGTCAAATGTACTGGTTCTTAAATCAGTTCTATTTTGATTAGGTTTAATTGATGTAATTTGTATGTTAATGGTATAAAACTTGTTTTTGTTCTCTAAGCAATTTTAAACAGCAAATTTATTGATATTCTTAGCTTAAAGCTTTCTAAACACTACATTTCCTTTTAGTTACATTTAAAATCAAAACTTCAATTATGAAAAAAACTTTAACAAAAATTTTAATAGAAATATTATTTATTTTAGGTATTCATTTAAAGTTAGACTAGAAGTTCAGGTGAACTTAAATTAGAAAGAATTTATGACAGATTTATAATATATAAAATTGAAGGATGCTAAAAAATGAGGAAATGACACATATGAAGAAATAATTATATGAAGTTATAATCATCAAAATGAATTATTACGAATGTTTAAATGAATTTAAAATTTAATTTCTTTGAAAGAAAACTAAATTCTCTGTTATGTACTATAACTTTAAATTCAATTCATGTAGAAAAACATTTAAAGACAGAAAATCGGTGAGTATTATGATACTTCCATTTGTATAAAGAAGGTTTTCAACTTAAAGTTAACTCAGAGACAAATTATTCATAATAAAAAGAAATATAATCAGATTTGTTTGGATTTGGCACATTGTTATAAAGTTAATATAATATTCTAAGTGAAATTTTTATTTAATAACTTATTGCTGCACATCCCTTTTTATCACATCCAAAATAACCAACACACATTAATTAAACGAATAAACATTAAGACATTTTATTGAAGGTTCTTAATATCAAATTTAGTAAACACGTTAAAAAAGTTACAGTAACATAAGAAAAAGCACAAACACATGCACATTGCTCTATACTATTAAATAGAAATTCTCTTATACATTTACCTGTTATTAAGGCATTATTTATGTTAATTTTTAATACGATTGGAGCAACATTTGATCCAAGAAAATCAGATTTCAAGAGCCCATCACGAGCTCCCCATAAAATGTATGGAAGCTCCATTTGTCCACCTGAAAAATAGGTTTATTAATTGATTAGTCATTCTATAAGAAACTTAATCTTCCCTCACTCAACAAATACTATTTTCAACATTCTGTATAAATCCGTCTTAAACTGGTAAAGATTAGGCGTATGGAATGGGTATGAAAACATCTTAATCTCGTCATAATTGATCTTAGAAAAATATTTACATAAAAATACCAAGTAAAAATGTAACTTACTTCTTTCCTCGCTAGTTTCTAGAGATAGAGTACTGCCAAGAAATTCTGACGACCAAGGCCCTGTTCCACCAGCAGTATAGGCTCTGACTTTCACAGAATAAGTCGTATTTGGCTGAAGATTGTTTATATAATAAATATTTTTATCGATGTTTACTTTAACCATTTTCAGGTATTTAGTGTGATCCATTAACTGTACTTCGAAAAGATAGTTTTTATAAGACCCTTTACCTAAAAAAAAAGTCTTTTAGCTGTTTGAATAAATGAATCAATAAAAACTGGAAGTTAAAAAAGTGAAATAAAGATAAACATATTATAATCTTTCAGAGAAAGATGTGAAGTTACCTTGACCACTCAAAAGCCTTGGACTTGACCAACTAATTTTTGATTCATTAAATCCAAATAAGGCTTGAAGAGATTCAACTGGATTTAAAGGAACTAAAGAAAAACAAATTATTTTATTTTATTACTTCAGATGACGTAATTTAAACATAATTTATTTATGTAAATAGCTAAAATGAAAAAGAAATAAATGCAATTGAAAGAAGGTCGCAGATTTAGAGATATACAGTTTTGTGCCCGAGAGCGAATCAGAAATCTTTGCCCCTATTTTTTAATAGCTATAAATTAAGGTACATACAAATAATTACAAATATGCATACTATTCTACATATTTTAGACTACGTTGTGAATTCATGAACCATTTTTAAACTGGAATGGCAGCACTTTATTATTTTGATTTTAGTTGAAGAAGCTTTTAAAAAACCTATCTCTTTATATTTCTGATTTTATGTAATTTTGTTGTGTTATTTTTAGTAAAATGTTCGCATTTCCTACCGTGTTTGTAAAATCATTGTTGTGTCATTTATCTTGTTTTTCAATGTAAAACTGATAGATGGTACTAGCTGCCTGCAGGGCGGTTTCCCAAAGTATAAAAGGAAACACAGCAACATTGTGTTATTCTTTTTAACATCCTTTACTTGTAGTGTTTTTAATACTGTCCTAGTAAATTTCAAGAATACAAAAGTCTTGTGATTCTTTTGACTACTACCCAGGTAAGTTTGATTCTTCTGTTTTACAGATTCAACGCTTTTGAATGGGTGGGGGAGTGTGATCTATATTTGAAACCTACTAAAGTATTTGGTAGATATTTTGATTGCTTAGGGTGTTGGGGGGGATTTTAGCTAAGCATTCATTTGGTGCCTCAACACACTATTTGTTCTCATGGTCCCCACGCAGGTTTAGGCATTTATCTAACTACAATATTAAATTTGAAATGTCCCTAGGGAAGAATTCGTCTAGCTACGTAAACACCGTAATACTGCTGTTTTGACTCCATTTTGCATGAGAGTTGGTATCTTCCCAATAGCTTTTTCAGCAGACCGAAAATGAGGAAATCACTAGAGTTGAGATCAGGACTGTACGGTGAATGGTTGAGAATCTCCCAGTGAAATGACTGGAGCTTGTCAGTGGTTCAGATTGAAACATTTGGCCTTGAATTGTTGATGAGGATAATTAGAAGACAGTTCAAATCAAACATGCACTGCCATTTACATACTCACATCTGCCTACTGCCTTACATCCTTCCCCTTCTATACACCAAAAGATTTTTAATTTTTAGCATTAAGATTAAGCCTCTCTGCTAGTTCGTATACTTGTTTTTTAAAATACACCCCTCCTTCGATAAATTAGCCAGTGTACACCACTGATAATGTTTTAAAATTTCTACTACGAAGCACTCAAAGTGAACTGAAGTTTTATTCCAGATCAAAATAAAGAATGCCAGCTTCTTAAATTTCAAAATTTTTAAGACAAACATATTTTATAAGTATATTGTGTTCTTTATTTAAACTCTTGAAATGTATAGTTTCATGAATTTATATCAAACACAAGTGATCCGGACTGTTGTCTAAGGGAATTCCACTTTTACATGACAAAAAGCTAATTCGTTGCTTTAGAAATTCGAATGAGAAATACTGAGAAATCCTACATCTAGTATCAATTTATTATCATACAGCTTCCGCCAGTTTAAGTAAAAATAAAAAAACATGGGCTTTCAGCATTTAATTGAAAACAAATGTCACCAATAGAAAATAAAAGTTTTCAGTAAATTTCAATGAAATTCCTTTCATGTTAAAAGGTTAATAAAATTGGAGAAACCCGTTATTTGTTTACAACACACATCTACTTCCCTCAATACTCTAGAACAGGGGTGTCAAACACGCGGCCCGCCGACTTTTTAAAAAATTTTTAAATATCAGGTTTTTAAAATTTTTTCATTTTGAAATTTATTTAAGGGGAAATTTATACATATATATAAGTCTACAATGTATTTGCCTGTAAACTGTTTTTGTTTTTAAAAAAAAACCCTTTTTGATAATAGAAATGTCATTTAGATTAAAATAGATTTATATTTTATCAAACAGTTACGTTTGATTTTACTGTAATAAATTACTTTTTTAATAAATTTCGAATTTCATTATGCATATCCTTTACTATGGATGGTACATGATTCTCTGTGTGTGCGACTTTCATTTCTTCTCCTCCTTTTCTGTTTGGAGTGTCCAAAAAGCAAGAGGCAATCAAAGATGTTTTTTAAAGTTTAAAAAAATTATTCAGGACGGTTAAGAAGAAAGGCAATGTATACTTAATTGTTTGAGAATGTCAGTTCAATCAAATTTCAACAATGAGCAACAATCAATTCAAAAGGAACTCTTTAATTTTCAAGAAAATGGCAACTGTAATATTTTAAACATTATTTGATCATTTTATTATTATATTATGTAAACATTATTATATTATTTATGTCTGTATACATGAAAAATAATAAAAACAATAATAATAATTCATTTTTTTTTTTTAAAATTTTCCCTCCAATAAATGTTTTTTTTGTTTCCAAATCTGATATAAATGTACATATTTTTATGTGAGGCCCGCAAGATTATAATGTTCCGCAAGGTCATTTGGGTTGGACATCCCTGCTCTAGAATAAGATTTTTTTTAAAATTTCAGGCAGCTTTTCGAAGAATAATTTATCTTTATAAGTAGTTTCAAGTGCTATGAATTTTCATCTACGAAAAATTAAAATTCAATCAAAATCTGATTTATTATTGAGTTATGAAATGTTCTTTTAACACAGAGGTGCCTTTTAAATCGCATGTGCCTATGCACTTTCTATGTGCCTATGCACTTTCTATGTGCCTATTCACTACTATGCACTTTCATGCATTTTTTCTCATAACACGAAACGAAAATAGCTTAACATGAAAAGATTTCTCTTTTGGAAAATAACAAAATAAGGAAAGCCCCAGCCACACAAGCATGATTTAAGAGCAGTTTGAAATGAAAGAGAGGTGATTTCATATGTTTCATAGAAAGGCGGCTAACCTGGCTTTGAAAAACCCTCGGAATAGCTTGTGACAGGAGCCAATTTTGTTTACCTAAGCTACTTTCACCCTCCACCCAAGCAAACACCACACAAAACATCCCATATCTTATCAGTTGGATTTAGAATTCAGTGGAGAGTACATTGTAGTGTAATTATCAGTCGGCTAGATTCCCCCTTTTTCTTTTCTATTTTAGGAGAAAAATTTTTACAAGCCCAATAGCAAAGAGCTGAAAGCGAAAGCAAACTGCTGTCCCACTTAAGATGAAGATAGAGCTTCTTAAGGCTGTTGATCAACAACAGGAGACAAAAATGGAAATCTGTAAAGATTTTGGTATTGCTAAATTTTGTATTTGATATATGCGTATATACATATTTATGTAAATAAAATGTACTCCTTCAACAAAAATTCTTTTAACACAAAAAAATATTTCAGCCCTCTCATTTTCATGTTTAACGATTTTCACTGTATTTTAAAACTCTTAAACAGAGAAAGGAAATCTATTATTGGACAACTTAACTCTAGAACGTTTGTCAGTGTCAATTGGACACCGTAACCTGTTCAGTTTGTTCTCCTTTCCCCCTTTTTGCAGGGAATTTGAAAATTTTTCTTCACTTTTAATCATTTTCCGTGATGATTATGCAGAAAAAATTTTATGGTTCTATGTTAATTAAAAGATATTTTACAACTAAATATATCTAGAACGTCCACTGGTATCGTTTCGATCCCAAGACAATTTATCATTATAAATAGCTGTCGTTTACTTTAAGTAGATACCATTAGTAAAACAAATTTCTGGAAGAAATATTACACATTTATTTGACCTTGAATGCAATGTTATTGGATTCACAGCAGAAATAAGTCAGTTATACTAAAGTCGTTGTGTCTAAGTGTTTTGTTACATAGCATTTGCTTATCTGCTTATAAAAAAATTATTAATTCAATTTTCGAACCTTGTGCAGAAACGTTGACTGATAGAAAAAAGGTCAAAGTCTTGATGAAATTATGAATTTGTTGCGAGAGATTTCTGAGAATGAACTGGATGTTGGTGAGCTGTCTTGTTCTAATTTAGATTCTGATGAAGACATAAGATTGTGTGAAAGTGACTGCAAAAAATCTGAAGAAAGTGCAGATGAAATTGATAATGTACCAGCAAATCCTGGTATATATGTCGCTAGAGGTGACACAGAATGAAAACAATTTGATAGTAATGTTCATGGTTGATTTGTGACTCGAAATGTTTTGCGACAAAGCAGTGGTCCAACAAGCTTCGCAAAACATAATGTCAACGTCAGTTTTTTATGATATAACAGATCATAATATACAATAATTACATGAAATATTAAAAAGTCTTAAATATATAAATCCTACTGAGCAGTTGTCTTGCATTTACTTAGTTTTATTAGAATTATTTTGTATATTTTATATCATGGTGTCGAAACGATACCGGTGGACGTTTAAGGGTAATCAAAATCCCGGACGTTCTAGTGTTAAAGTAACACTATTAAAATCACTTAATTTTATTTCAATTATTGTTTTTTAACAGAATCCTTTTTTTGAATATTTAATTATCACAATTTATAAAATGGACATAAAAATACACACAAGTTAAACCTAAAGTGATTTAATGCATGCAATCAAGGTAACAAAGAAGTAAAGAATCACTTAAATTTAACTGAGAACAATTATAATTACAGAAAACTCGCATTAATAACATTTTTAAACATCAAAGAGCATTTAAATTAAGCAGAAACAAAACTTACGTGGATTTGGTTGATAATCAACGTGATAAATATTTAGAAAAGAAAATGGACCTTCTCCAAGCGAGTAAACATTTTGATAATATTTAAGCTCTTTTTTATGAAATTCTTCTCCGTATAGCAAATTTCCTGTTGCCCAATACAAAAGATTAAAATGCACAGCTAAACTTCGAATGTTTTTATATTGCGTTTGTGAGTTTTCTCTAATGTCAGATACATCATTACCATCAAATGAAACAGAAACAATGCTATTGTTTGTAAAAGAAGGCAAAAGAAGTCTGAAGTTCTTGTGGTCCACTGCAAAAGCTGCAAGATGATTATCACTAACAATTAACACTGCTTTCTTAAAATCTGTAAAGCTGTAGTCAAATTCAGCTAAATCAATGCGGTACAGGCCTCCATTAAAATTGTAAAGAGAGTCCATAACTGTCATATAAAGGTACCTAAATTAAAAAAAAATCATTCTTAATAGGCAAATATTTTTAAAAACATAATTGAATTTAATTTTTAAACATTTAAGTGTTGTCAAGTATTTGATTAGCCACATAAAATAACGTTAATTAAAAAAATGATCTCTTATAGTTATTTTCTTTGATAAAATATTTAAATATATGAATTTTATTGTTACTACATTAGTTAAATTTGATTAATTTGTTTTCTAATAAAACTTGTACAAAAATATATCTGGAATTCCGTTCTTTTTAAAATCATCCGAAGGATGATCCATCAGGGATCAGAAACTTTATAGCTGAGGTATGCCAAGCCAATTTACCAATATGATTCAGTGTACCACACACAATAATAATAATAATAAAACATTTGAAATGATTCGATTCCCACGAAAATATATGCAGAGTTAAGGAATAGAAGTCAAAATTTCAGAATCATATTTATTATATATATATGTTAATTATTCATGTTTAATTGACATAAAAATAAACAACATAAAATGTAACTATTCTTTCAACATAAATAAAAAATTAACACTGTACGCATAAATATGTATCATATAAGAATATTTATTGAAATAAGTAAACATAAATTATAAGTGTACATGCAACATAGTTAAATTAAAAACTGAAACTCAAATGTGAGCTTCATCCCTACAAAGTTCTAATTCATGTCACATAATCAGGAGTATAATTTAGGGTTTTCAATTTGACATATGATTCTGAAGGTTCAGCAGTTAAACAATTTCTTTGTAGACTCAAAATATATTGATCTCATAGGAGAAAAAATGTGTTTGCATGTATATACAGAACTAAAAGCGGAAAGCAGAGCACTTGCTAGTTTCATCAAACTATTAAATCACTCCAGCAATGAAATCCAGCAATTAAAAATAACTATCAATTTATTGTTAGAGTTATCTTCCAGATTTTTCCGTAGTTCCATAAATTTTGCTTTCCATAATTCTGAAGATGCTACTTCAATAAATTCTATTTTTAAATTATCTTCCATCCACTCAAAATTTAACAAGAGAACAAAAACCGAGAATAAGAGAAAAATATTAATGTTCTAATATCTATTTCTATTAGCTTCATTCACACCAAAAGTATAAAATACAATTATGACTTCTTTAACACAACACTCAAAAAATTATAGTTGCTCTTAATATCTATGAATGCAATAAGAAACAAAAGTGAATAATAACAAGTGGAATTTATGCAAAAAATAAAAAAATCAGAGAAATATGACAAAAACATTGAAATTTAGGCCTGTTATTTCTACTGAAGTGAGAACCTCAAAATTAAGACAAGTTGGTTTATTGAAAAATCTTTTAAACTTTCTCTCTGTATGAGCAGGAAATTCTTGATTCACTATGTCGTTGTTTGGTTCAAACTGGATTTCAAATTATGTTACTTAAAATCAAGACCGAGATCACTTAAGATCTTAGTGTTTTGTATCAAGGCTTTATCAATACTGCAAGCGGTTCCTTTAGGGTTGGACTATGACCATGGAAAAGATTATTGGAACTCCAGAGTTAATGCCTCAAAGGATTTCTTCCATCACTGATGGGAAAGGCTTCTAATCTCTCAAAGTGCTTTATTGCTGAACTAAGTTTAATTTGGGATTCAAAAGAGTTTGCCAGCATTTTTTCACTTTAAATTTGGGTACTGGAATTAGTAAAAAAAATATACAAATTCGTATTATTTCCGTATACAAAGACAAAATCTTTGAACAACCTGCCATTTTGACTTGAAATTAAAATCATTCACACACACATAATTCTATTTTTACATGTGTGTGTGAAATTAATTGCTTAGTATTCAAGAGTCAGAAATACAATATAAAATCACCAAGCTATGGAAAAAGCTTAATATTTTGATGAAATGAGATAATCTGAGATTTTTGGGGTGAACTAAAAAGTTAAATAGTAAATCTCCAGTCATTGAGCAAAAGTGAATAAAGACCCAAGTTTTTCAGTTTATTACACTGCTGGACAATTGCTAAGGACGGATCACAAATTGCTATGTAGCATAACATTAAGCAAGACATGAGGCCTAGTAGGATAAAATATAGTTGCCACACTGTTCAGACATTAGAATAAAGAATATCTATTGTTCTGGAAAGTACAAAAGCTGTGAAACATCTGAAAGAAAACAAAATGTTCATTTGATCTGCGTACGGAGAAATGGAACAATGCATCTAAAAGTCAGCAGGCACCTTAAAGAAAGGTATCAGTACGGGATATGTCCACCGTGGAGTGTGATGCAACATTTCACACGTCGTACCATACTTTGCACAACATTATCCAGCAGCTGTTGAGGCAATTTATCCCATTCCTCTGTGAGTGCACGGATGAGGGTGTTCTTGTTTGTCGGAGGATAGTTTCGACCAGCAACTTGCCTCCCAAAGCATCCCACACATTTTCAATGGGGTTTAGATCTGGAGAACGCGCTGGCCATACGAGACGTTGAATACCCTCGCTGTCTAGACAATCCTGAACAGCGAGTGTTCGATGACATGTTGCGTTGTCGTCCATAAAAACAAATTTATCACCGACAGCACCACGGAAAAGACGAACATGAGGAAGTAGAACTTCATCAATGTATCGTTGGCCCGTCATAGTCCCATTCGCAACCACATGTAGGCGCGTGCGGCCATTGATCATGATGCCGGCCCACACCATGATACTGCATGTCAGATATCGGTCCTTTTCCTGGATATTTTCTGGACGATAAGCAGTACCACTCGCGCCAGATCAGTTGGCGTCTACAATCCGATGACAGACTGAACCTACTCTCATCTGAGAATAGTACGCATGCACAGTCCTGTTCAGTCAATTGTGATGCTCCCGACACCATTGCAAACGGGAAGTACGGTGCTGTCTGGTCAATGGGACACACACAACAGGTCTGCGTGCGTATAGTCCTCCTCCCCTCAAACGTCTGGCAACAGTTTTTCGGGAGATCTGCTTTCCTGAGGCAGCAAGAAACTGATTTGCCACCTGCTGAGCTGTGGTGCGCCTGTTCCTTTTTGCTGATAGGACGATATATCTGTCTTCTGCAGGCGTCGTACTTTTAACACGACCTTCCCCGTGGCGTCTACTATACATTCCAGTAGTTTTAAATGACTTCCACAGCCGTGAAACAACGCTGTGAGCGATGTCGAACTCTCTGGCAACATCTGTTATTTTTCGCCCTTCTTCGATCTTTCCAATAATTCGGCCACGCATAAAATCATCTATGTGATGTCGGGAAGACATGCCAAAAATTTTAAGTTCGTCTATTAAATCTTTCCTGTAAAACTTTGACTTGAAACAACAACTGTCCACACACGTCAAAACCTTTAAAGCTCTTATGAACGCTATCACGTGATGAACAGACGTGGGAAAAAAATTTGCATACTCATACTTCTTCTTACTAATATCCCGCACTATTCTAATTTTCCACATTTTGCTTCCTTTCATTTTGTGGTTGCTATGGATGATAGTGTTATCCGTCCTTAGCAATTGTCCAGCAGTGTATAAGGATAATCAAAAGAAGGATCCAATATCATCGCCATTTATTGTTCCCTTGCCTCGAATTTCTTATTCTTTTCAAATTCTCTATTTTTGATTTAAAAAAAATGAAAGTACATTTGTTTGTGGTAGGATAACACATATGTTTATAAAACTGTTTTTAACAAATAATGATTAGAAGCTACCATTAAGTAATATTAAATAAATGCTTCTTAAATAAAAGTTCATACTATCATCCCTTACAAGTGTATTTCTTATAAAACATAATTAAAAATTACTATTTAATGGATAACATGTTGCAATAAACATATTCTTCTAAAAAAAATCTGCATGATGAATTGAGATTGTTTAAGAAAGGTTACAGATAATATAGAGAGCATCTAGTTTCCTTTTTAAAATGTTCTCTTACCCATTTAAAGGGTCTACGTGCAAATCTGATGGTCGACTGATATTCTTTAACAACACTTCAAAGTTATTTCCATTGGCATCACACCGTACAAGCTAAAAGGAACAAAAGTAAACTAAATATTTTACAGTTTGATAAATTTTTACTTAATACTATTTACATCAAGTATACATAAATCAGGAAACTAAGAAAAAGGCATACAAGTTTTCAAAAATTTAGCAGATGAATTATTTGAGGTAAATTCAGGATTTGCCTTTAATAAAGAATTAAACTAATTTTGAAATTAATATTCGTTTTCTAGTATTTGAAATGTAAGTGATTCAACTGACTTTCAAGCACACATAAAATAGCATTTTTATATAGATAGAACTATATCAAGATATTAGTTTTGATATATTTGTGTTAAAAGTATAACTACAGAAATGAGCTGAAACTTTTTGACGTCAGTCATAAAGTGACTAATATAACAGGTTAGGTTTTCACCAGGGGTGTATAGCTACTGCCGTATTAACAATATAGGGCCAACGATTACAGGGGCCCCAACATGTGTAAGTACAAATATTGTAAAATGCTATCAACAGTCTAATTGACAAAGCTCCCATTTTCAAAAAGGAGCCTTCAAGGAATTCTGACACAGCGCCCACTCAGAACTAGCTATGCCAGTGGTTTTCACGATATAAAAATAAAAATGCAGAAAATGAAGCGCTATACAAATTAAAGAAAACTTCAGTCAAATAAGTATTCTTTTTTATGTTTTAAATAAATTCGTAGTATATAAAAGAAAAATTCGAGCATAAACGAAATAATGAACTCACTTGATGTTGGTCACCCGCAGCCAAAGTTTTTATCATGTAAATCTTAGAATTGAGCCAATCAAATGACAATAAGGAAAAGTAACTTTCTTTCTCTGTTTCGTTTGTATAAACTAATTTATTTATAGATGTAGGAGGCGAAAATCCCCCTTTCTCCATATTAAGACTAAAAACGTCGCCTTTAGAATCAGAAACAAATATTATATCCTCTTGTACATGGAGAGCAATACCTATCAAAATAAAAGAAAATTGTACAATTTCCTATATATATAGTAATAAGCTTTGAAAACTTTTACATAATTTGTAATTGGATAATTCCATTATAAAAAATAATATATTTAGACACAAAAGATGAACTAGAAATACCTGTTACAAACACTTTATCACTTTGAGTTTTATAAAGCACAAGGGATTGATCGAACATTCGCAAACCTTGCTTCAATACTGTGTGTTCTGATCCAAACAACAAATATGCAGGAGCATGATGGGAGCCTGTTTGAATAATAAGACGGCATGTACAAATAAATCAAAATTTAACATTTCAAATGAATCAAAATTTAAATAGAATCAAATTTCAAAGATAATACCACCCCCGCACCTCCAAAACTGATAAAATTATAAAATCAGAAGTAAATGATTGTATAACAGAGCTGTTAATAGTTGATAATAACATTATGCAAGGAGAAAAAAGTCCACAGTAAAAATATATAAGGGGTTCCCAAAAATAACACCTAAAAACTCTGCACAGTCAGATTCCTCATTTAGAGTACATAAAAAAATGCCCAAAGAACTGTACCTGTACGATCCCTAGTTAACGAGAAAAATATGGTAAATGATGATGGTTCATGAAAGGGTTCTGGTGCATTTTTGTGCTCCTGTAGGTGATTGGCTGGATATGGCATATCAAACACGTGCATCCAATTCCATGGCCCTCGTGATCACCAGATCTCACATTGTTGGATTCTTTCTCTATAGGGTAACTGATGTACCCTGACTACATAAATGGACTTAGTTGCTCGTCTGCTTGTACTTCAGTGGACATTTCGCTGCTGCGACGTGTGCACTCATCCATTCCCCGGTGTGCTCAAGCCTGCCTCGATATGCACGGCGGACAATTTGAACATCTGCTTTTTTAAATATCTGTTGTTGATGCGTCGAATACGGTGTTTTTTCCTTATAGCAGTTGGGACGTGATACTTTGCTTTTTGTACTTTTCTCGTGAACTATGATCATGAAGATAAAGTTCCTTGGGCATTTTTATGCACTCCCTAAGAGAAATCTAGCTGTACAGAGTTTAAGCACTATTTTTGGCACACCCTGTATGTAAAATGTCAGGTTAATTAAAACAAATTTTTAGATCATGTTTTGTATTAATGGAAAATGTTAAAAAAGTAATTGTCACACAGAATGACAAAAATAACAATCAAAAAATTTTTTACTCGAAAAACGTTTACATCTTAATATAGGGCTCTATATGTATGAAGGTCATTTTTTTTGTCTTCTAAAATACAGAATTTGCTTTAATGAAATTTTGAATAACAGTCTACATGAAAGAAATCCAAATGGTTACGAATGTTTCAATGGTAGAGCATACCAAAGATTATTAGGAAATATTTGTAACTTGTGATACCTTATTGAATATAATGATAGATTTTAAGAATGCTTACATGTTTTTCTTAAGATGGAATATTGACAACACTGGAATTTCTGCTTCAAGGGAATATAGTTATTTAGATTATTACAAAATAATTTAGAAAAGTCAAAGAGGCGTTTAAAAATGTTACGAGATCTCAGAAAGAAAAAATAGTTTTTTGGAATATTACGGTGAATGTTTTAAATATATAGAGAATTTTAAGATATAACCGTTTTTCGGGTAAAAAACGAGTGGCGAGTTAGGAAACGCCAAAAATAATTAACTAATTATTTTTGACATTTCCTCAATGATTTTATTAACTATTTCATAAATGCAAAACCTGATTTCAAAATTTTGTTTTAATTCCCTTTGACATTTTACAGGAACTCTTCTTGAGATTTTGTTTAGTTTCAATCTTTTGTGAAAAAAGTTTAATTAAAACTTATTTTGAATAAATTACCCTCTCCATAGAAAAAGACCAGATGAAAAAGAAAACAAAATCTAAGTAACTTCCAAAAATCTCTGGAGGTATACTGATAACAGGCAGTGTTTCCCAACCTTTTTTTATCACCGTGGATCGGTTAAGGTTTGATAATTTTACCATATCCCTCTAGGAGGGAAGGGTTAGTTGAATGTTTATATCTTAAGATTGTTGTGATTTAATAATTTTAATTTAATTGTAGTTAAATATGCCTTCAGAATAAAATACAGTTACAACAAAAAATGAATATAAAGTGGTTTAACATGGAAAATACAGTGATTTCCATGGAAAATCACACAAATTGGGGAGAAATGCTTCACTGTAAATAAAATTGAAATATTTTTCATGCTCATTGGATGGCCTGATACATTTTGATCCACAGACCAGTACTGGTCCTCGGCCTCAGGGTCGGGGACTACTGCCTTAAGGAAACCGACTAGGTTTGGAACCATGATTTTGAAAAAGTGTTAATGAATAATTTTATGATATTTAGTGTCAGTGTTCAATTGGAATGCACATATAAAATTGTTTTAAGAATATTATATTATAAAAAAAGAAGTATTGTTAATATGAAAAATGTTTTGGCAGAAAATGGAGAAAGAATGCCATTTTTGAAACATTCACCTTTTATAAATAATGCTTCTATAAGAATTTGCTAATATATAGCTAGGATTTCTATTTAGAGACTGAACAAGGATTTTTGAAAACTTCACAATATTTTCAGAATTAGGATCAATTAAAATAACTGGTATTTTTTGTTAATATTTCTCTACTCTCCCTGATATATTAAAATATGAATAAATCCACTTCTAAATTATCTATTTAAGAAATCCTAGTTTAGTCTCGGTACAGAAGTCTTAGCTATGTATAGGCAAAATATTGGTAAATAATCATTTTTCATAAAAGGAGAATGTTTTGAAATGTCCTTTTTTCTTCAATTTTGGCCAAAAAAAAGTTTGTGCACTTAAATAAAATTTGATGGTAAAAATATTCTAAAAATAATATTAAATGCATATTCTATAATCCAAATGACACTACGAGGTATGTAAATTAAGTAATGAGATTGGTAGCATAGTGATTGATCTGGCAACACTGAGGAAGTGGGACATGGAGGGGAGGTAGGTAAACATGTGATGCGTCCTCAGTATGAGTTTGAAGTCGCTGAGTCAAGTTAATTGTCTGTAGTGATTTGTTTAGTGAAATAGGTTTTTATTGTGTGTTCTGAAATGAGTGCAATAATTTCAAGCAACGATGTGCTATCAAGTTTTGCTTCAGACTTGGACACAACGCAACAGAAACATTTGCAAAACTTCAGCAAGCCAGTGTTTTGTCAAGGGCCCAAGTTTTTGGGCGGTTTAAGGCATTTTTAGAAGGAAAAGAGTCAATTGAAGATGAACCTTGCAGCGGAAGGCCCTCAGTTTCAAAAACCGCTGAAAATGTCGTTAGAGTCCAGGATCTTGTGTGTTCAGATCGTCGCTTGATAGTCAGAATGATTGGGGAAGAGTTGAATTTTTGAATCACACCACCGTTCCTCAGATTTTGACCAATGAATTTAAGATGAGAAAGATCTGCGCCAAAATGATTCCGAAAAACCTTTCTCAGTGAACCGTTTCTTGGCCAGTAAGAACATTCCTGTTGCTCCTCAGCCCCCTTATTCGCCCCACTTGAGTCCTTGTGACTTTTTCCTCTTTCCGAAATTGAAGTATCACCTCAAGGGACATCATTTTTGGACACTGGAAAACATTCAAACGGCTGTAACCGACCAGCTGAAGGCTATTCCAATATCCAAGTTCCACCAGTGCTATGAGGAGTGGAAGAAACGTCTCCAGCGCTGTGTGGCTTCAGAAGGCAGTTACTTTGAAGGAGACAATGTTGAATTGTAAGTTTATTGGAATAAACAAGTGAGAAAAAATCAGTCTCATTATTTAATTTACACACCTCGTAAGTATAAACGAGAAAAACCCATTTATACGCTTTTAAAAAATCATGGTTCAGAACGTAGTCAAATACCTTAATAAAATGGGGGTTTTTAACAAGATTTAAAATAGAGAAATACATCATAAAACTTTTGAAGGTCATTTGGGGTTTATAATTTTCTTTCAGTTCCCAAGTCACTCATTATTTGCCATCTGAACCGAAAGAAATGAAATCACAATACCAAGAAGAATAAAAGATTAAAGGAATGAAATTTCGTCAAAAAATTTGTCTAGGTAACATTTGTTTGATGAAAGTTCTAAGGCAATTAGTTTATAACTTCCGTGATAAGATCTATTTTAAATGTGAAATATGTGTGTGGTAGTACATTAATAACTACTGTAGTAACTGCCCTTTTCAATGAAAGCTTGTACATTGTGGCATTCAGGTGGCACATCATTTGGTGAGATGGAGTTCCATGTCAAATGTCATTCAATGTTCCATGTCATTCAAATAAGCAACAATCCATGCTGTTTGTGGATGATACCGAGTTTTTTTTATCTAATAATGTCTTGCGTATTATTGATGGTTTAATGATCTAGTGATCTCGGAGGCCAAGACAACTTAAAAAGCTCCGTAGAACACTGAGTATGAGGATGAGCGTTCTCCTGTTGGAAAATACCTCATAGAGCAGTAATCAAGAATGGCAGAATAAGTTAAAACAAAAGTCTTACACTGCGTCATGTTGCCTGGAATAAGAACAACATTGCTCTTGTTGTCATAGAAAGTTGCTCCTCAAACCTTAACTCCTGATGAAAACCCAGTGTTGGTGCGCTACAGACAGTTTGTTTCTAGCACTCACCAGGCCTCCTACTTTCCAACATACAACTACCGTTGGTACCAAGGAACAGGAAACTTGTTTGAGAACATAACGGATTTCCTAGCAAACTGTACGAATTCGTTAGGATTGGTATAGTTCACTATGTCTCTCTAGCTCCAATAGAAACTTGAATTTCAACTGTAGATGCAATACCATGATGCGATGATACGTGTATATACATATACCATGATACAATGCCATGTGTATATGGGAGTTTTCCCTTTCAGTAGTAATCCAAGTGCAACCATACTTTGGTCTTCTTGAGACAATACCTTCCTATGATGACAGTTGCCAACAATATGCACAAAGAATATGTCCCTTTAAATCTTTCTGCAAGGTAGTACAATTATTAATGATTATTGTTAACGAATAGTACACCTAATATGAAAGTATTGTGAAAAAGCAAAACACTCATTGCATTAAATTTTAAAAAATTATATTATAAAAATTGAAAAATTGTTTAATAAAATACATATTTATGCTTGTTACATTGATTATAGTGATTACATGATGACAAACAATTTCAAGCCAAATATTCAAAAGAATATTATCAATTTCAAGCACAACTACCCCATTAACTGAATTTGAAGTACTATCTCTTTACAATCTGTGCTTTTGAAATCTTGCTTATATACGTAAAACTGAAAATGGAGTGAGTGAGTGCAAATTAACGTCGCACTATTCAGCTACTCAAGGGCTTTTGGCGACAGACCTAGTAATTTTGAACCATGGTCAAGTGACGATGACGACACTTGGGATGACGCCTACAGACTGTGTTTATAACTGTAACCATTGGAATGACTGTGACGTTGTAAATAGTTAGGAAATCTGTTCCGCCCTCAGTTGGTTCAGTTAGTGTTGTAGACGTCTTGTTATTGTATGACTGTGTGCCCTTTTATGTAATCCTGTGCCTGTTCTGCTGTTGACCCAAAAATAATGGTTTCGGTCATCAAGGAAGTTGTCTTTATTTAGATATTGGTAACAAGCATTTGCACTACCATACATCAAGACGTTTTACAAGATAAAAATGTGAGGAAGTCAATGAAAAAAAGGGGGTCACTTCACGAAAATCGATGCCAAAATCGATTTTTCAATTTCGATTGAAAAATAAAATTCAACCGTTTCTCTTTCTGATACAGTTTATATTTTTGTTCTAGCTGAATTAGAAGTATTTTTAATACTTTTTTAAAAAGTTGTTTACGTCTGTCAAATCCCAAAACAGCTGATTGCCACGCCCCTTTCAAATCAAAACAAAAGACACATGCTACTTTTCAGCCTCGTCAAATAACTTAAATTGATTAAAAGTATTTATTTTGATCGGCAAATCAACTAGGAAAGAAGTGAAGTGAATAATTGTAGCTGTTTGCTTACTTCTCAGTAACTCACGTGCTGCTTTTTTTCGTTGAATATAACAATTTTTTTTTCAGTTTTCATTACATAAAAATTCACAATATCTGATTAATATGCCTCGGTTTTGCAACAAAACTTTTAAAAGAAGAAAATTTGGTTCAAATTATAAAGATTCTTCAGCTTCTGAGGATTTGAAAAAAGGACAAGAACAACCTGCAAGTATGTATATTAAGAATTCATCATCAAAATTAGGTAAGTTTAATGATGAGTATGTTTCATTTTTAGATTCATCTGAAAACTTTTGTGAAATAATCGACATTCCGCTGTTTTCTAGTGTTTTGAAACAACATGTATTATGTGTAAAATGTAAAAAACAAGGTATTGACATTAAGTTTGGTCGCCAAATTCAGGGTTTGGCTACAGAATTGTTAATATGTTGTGAATTTTGTGGTCTTATTCAACCACTTCTCAATACCAGGTTTACTAACACTGTGGTTAATAAAAAAGATACAAAAGTGTATGAAGTGAATACTAGACTTGCTTATGCTATGAGGTCAGTTGGAAAAGGAGAAGCAGCTGTGAAAGTATTTTGTGGAGTTATGAATTTGCCATCTCCACCAAAGCGGTTTTACGAGTCTTTGAATGCATTAAATAATGCGACAGAAAAAGTAGCAAAAGTGTCTATGGCATTAGCTGCTGCCGAAACACTATCATTTAATAATGGTAACCCAAATGTTCTTGTGGCTATAGATGGTACGTGGCAAAAAAGGGGCCATACTACTCTCAATGGTGTTGTTATAGCAGTTAGTGTGGACACTGGGAAAGTTATTGATGCCGAAATATTATCGAGGAAATGCTCATGTCATTTTAACGGCAACTTACATAGTGATGAGTGTTCGGCAAATTACTTTGGAAATAGTGGGGGAATGGAAGTTGAAGGTGCACTTCGTATCTTCAATCGCTCAGAGGTACTACACAATTTGAGATATACGCAGTATTTGGATGATGGGGAATCTAAAGCGTACAAAGCAGTTTTAGAATCTAAACCTTATAAAGATGTCAACATTGAAAAATTAGAATGTGTGGGTCATGTTGAGAAAAGGATTGGTACGCGACTCAGGGCATTAAAATTAAAATTAAAAAAAAGCTTGAGGACAAAAATCTCTAGGAGGCCGTAATAGATTGACTGATGCAGAAATAGACAAATTGCAAAGATACTATGGTTTGGCAATTCGAAACAACTCGGGAAATTTGTCAGCCATGAAACAAGCTATTTGGGCTATATTTTTCATAAAATCTCAACAGATTTGAATCCACAACATGGTTTATGCCCCTTGGGAGACGATTCGTGGTGTGGATATAATAGGTCCAAACTGAAAGGTGATACATATAAACATAAACATAATTTACCAATTGCAATTATGCATTGCATAAAAAAAGTATTTAGAGATCTTTCAAGCCCTGAACTTCTGTTTAGATGTTTGCACGGTAAGACACAAAATTGTAATGAGAGCTTAAATAGTGTTATATGGTCCATAATTCCAAAAACTGTTTCTGTACAATTGGGAACTTTAAAAACCGGGGTATATGAATCTATATCTATATATAATCAAGGCTTAATTATCAAATTAAAAGTTTTAGATTTATTAAATATTCAACCTGGATTTTATACATGTCGAGCATTGCAAGAAGCAGATCATGCACGCATAAGGAAAGCGGAAAAAGCAATTTCACGAAGAACCAAAGAAGCTAGAATCAAAAACAGACAACTGAAATGCAGACAAGAGGATGATCTTGCAGATGATCCAAGCAACCCAAGTTATGGCTCTGGAATGTATTAGTTAAAGGTAAGTTTTTACTTTAAATCACTATTTCTCAAAAGTGTAAATTTCAACACAAAAGGAACATTTTTGAAAAAACTACTCATTTAATAGTTTTGAAATTTTGCACATATATTAATATTATACAAATAAATATTTTAATGAGAGCTTTTGTCAAAAAAATTATTCAAAAAAAAGTTATGGATTGAAATGTACAAGAATTTCCAGCGTTTTAAAATTTTTGACGTGTTACTCCACATATGATTTTTTTAAAAAAAAACTAATCAAAATTTTTAAAAAAGCTCCCATTAAAATAAAGAAAACAGTGCAATAAATGTACAAAAAAAAATCCTGACTGTGAAACTGGTCAGTTTTTCAAAAATGTTCCTTACACTTGGTCATTTTTAACATTATGGAGATAGGGAAAATGCTGCGTGAAGTGACCCCCTTAAAAGAGGTCAATTTTGAAAAGAGTTTGGGAGTGCAAAATTTGATTAGATATAATCTTTTAGGTATACACATATGCCACCCAAATTTTATCTAACACAACTCCTTCTTGGTATTGGATTTTTATTTTCCTCAAGTGTATTTAATGTCACTTAAAAATAAATTTAAAGTAGAAGTATTTTGTATTTTTTTTACTTGAGATTCGTTTTGTCAGCGTTGTTATATTTTTTACATCAAAAGGACCATCCCCATATGAATTTCGGGTACTAAGCGAAATTTTATACGTTGTTGCTGGCTTTAAATTTTGTATCATATAGTGCAATCCTCTTTCATTAGACTTCGAAGTTTCAGAAATATCCTGAAAAAAAAATGAAATGATTAGCAATAAGAAATCATTATTTAGTTAAAAGTAATAATTTTAAAATAAATGTTTAAATTAAAGAAAAATTCAACTGAAATGTATTACTGAAAATTATGATTAGGAGATTTACTACAAAATTAAACTTTCTGATGAAATCAAGAATATAAACATTCAGAGTGCCTTCAAATTAGAAAAAAAAAGGCAAAATTGCAACACATTATTGTAATTAAAATAATTTTAAAAAGCTCACAAAAGTTATTTGTTTATTAAAGGCTTAAATTTTTTTTAAAGAGTTTAAGGTATCTGACTACTCTTTTTTTTTTTTTAAAAGAAGAATGGAGATATGGGGATTTTTGTTGTGGTCTTGAGATTTATTTAGTACATTTTAAGAAAAATATGCTAAAATTAACATGAGAGAAAGAAATTATTATTACAAAAATGGGAAAAAATTGGTCAAAATTTACAAAAAATTACATAAACAAGAACCATTTTGTACAAAAAGTTTATGAACAAATTTTCAATTGTTTAATTTTGATGCATTGCTTTGTGATTCATTTTTGAAATGACCCTCAGAATAAGAGATATTTCAATTTTTACATAAACAAGAGCACTTTATCTTAGTTATATGAAATTTCTGAAAAAAACAGTAATTATATTCACATAAGGGATTGCAAATTTTGTAATAAAACAGAGATTGATAAATCTGAATGTTAAAACAATTCAAATATTATACAGAACATACACACAAAAAACTTCAGTTAATTACTTTTAGAACTTTTTGAGCAATCACTGTCTCCATTTGAGCATTTAAAAAACACACACATTTTGAGTAATATGCATTTTAAAGGATGACATCTTGCTCAAAGTAGTCAATAGTTTAGTAAAATTATCTGCTTTTACTAAACCATTTGTAGTTCTTGTTCTAGTGAATGGAAAATAATAAACTTGCTATTCTTATAAAGCTAATAAAATGGCCTATAAAATAAAATAAAAAAAGTTCGTCAATTTTTGGCAAAATTCACAATTTTAGGGTAGTCAGATATACCTTAAAAGTTTTAAAGGCTTAAGCATTAAGCATGTGCATCCACTAATTATAAGTTTTAAAAGGCAAGTGTAGTTTTCTTAGCTCAGGATTTAAGAAGGTAAAAAATATAAATTAAATTCAATGGAATTAGAAAGAAATCTGAGCAGAAATTTAAATTACAAAATTGTTCAATTATACTATTCAGAGTTGCTGTCTAAAAATTCTTTTATATTTCTGAATTTACATTCAACAAAAAAAATTATTAAACATTACAAAAACAAATTTTTAAATTACCTTTATCATGGTATTTTTACCAGAAGGAGAAAATTCTTCGATGAATAAAACATATGATAGGATTGGACCATTTGGAAACATAGGAGGATCGCAACTCAATGAAACACGGGTACAGCTAACAGCAGTTAAGCATGTGATGACGGGAGCTGTTGAAGGTACTACAAAATACGCGAATAATTCATGTGACATTGAGGAAACCATTGTATTTTCACACAAAACTAATTCATTAAATTAATCATTACTTGAGGAATTTTAACTATAGTTACTAGATTCATTCTAATAATTTGATATGATTTTAATTTATGTCGCACTTTGAAACAAAACGAGGGCTATTAGCAATGGGCCTCGTAATTATGAGCCACAGACAAGTGATAAGGATGACACCTTAGTTGGCACCTCTATCTAAACTGCCACACCACATCAGCAGGAGAACTTTGTCTCTTGACAAATTAAACATGCATCAGCCTCTCTACACTGAGGGTTTTTAGTGACACTCGACAATGCTGGTCACAAGTTCGTGATTATGACTCCTCAACTGCAGCAGCCACTTCATAATGATGAAAAACTATATTTATTTATTGTATCAAAAAATAAATTTTTCATAAATAGACAAAACAGAAAATTTAACCATGTGTGCTTCAATTAAGCAATTTATAAAATAATTAAGAAAGTATGCCCCAATTTCATCATATTGATTGATTAACTAAATTTCGTTGAAATCTGTCCAATAATTCTAGAGGTAATTGATAAAATACATTAATAGACAAATCTCTTAATTTTGAACACCAGTGTATTTATAAGGATTTAATACAAATTACACATAACATTTTATGTATATGCAAATTACCATAATACATATATAAAATATCATTATTCTTTTAAATTAATGCTTTATAAAGCACATATAATGAAGAAAACATTAGCTCCATAAGGAAGTGTTGAAATAGCAACGGACTCTTCACTAAATAATGGGGGATAATTTTCTAACAAAATGTAGGCGACACGAAACTAAAAAAATTAAATTAACATATTTACAAGATGCAAAACAGCCAAATAATCTATAAAATTATCCAAAAAAACTATTTAAATTACATGTATTTAAGAATTACAGCTTACAAAACAAACTACCTAAAAATTATCCTAATTTTAAGTCTTCAAGCATAGTAATACAAGACTTCAAATTAAAATGAAACAGTATTTAATATGAAATTTAAAATTACTCGGTATTTTGTATATGGATGTAAGTTTTCAATTTTCAAGCTATTTTTCTCCTTAATAATGTTTCCTGGTTTGTAATAGTCCCAGTCTGAATAATGAGTATCATATCTGAATTGTATCAGATACGAAATATTTTCATACATGCTACGAGCCCATTCAATCGTGATTGATGTATTGGTTCGTGTTTCAGCAACAAGATATGGCTGTGCGGGAGTTTCGATTTCATCTACCAAAGAGAAAAAGGTTGAATTAAAATAAAATGGGATAGAAAAATAAATTATTTAAAAAGTAACAATTAAGTTCTTTTTCACTTTATTCTTAACCCCTTGACATGTAAATAAAATGGAATTTGATGCACACTCTTCCTTTACCTGAGAGTGGGATTTTCTGGTACTGTTGAGACCTTTAAAGAAGGCATCACCCTTTTCTGAATACCATATCAGGACATCTAAAACACTGCTCTGATGTTTGTCTTATTTAGCTCTGTTACACTGTAAGGTATCCAACAAGTACACTTTTCTGAGTTTCAGCTTTTGGGGCACAATCTTGAGCAGAAGTTATCAGAAAACTTGGAAGAAATTCCGGAAAACTCGTCCATTCTTGTTATGGTAAAACATTTGTTCTGCATAATTTTTATAACTGCTGAGATCAAATCATCATCAATCACAGATAACCATCTTCATTCAATTTCGTGCTCATTTTCACATCATGCATTGAATTCTCTCACCCACCTTCTGACCATGGAATCGCTCATCGCATTGGGTCCGTACATTTCACAAACTTTGGTGTTCCTCACTTTGAGAAATCAGATGACTGACTATATATATCTTGCAGACAGCGGGGTGCTCGATTGTTTTAAAAAATGTTAACTCTCACTGAACATGCATCGAATGTGAGCAATCTGAAAATGCTTTCCTCACTTACCAATAACAGCAGAAAGCACGGGCATGTTTGAAATAATGAATGCAGCTGTTCCTTGGCAGAAAAAGAAACATACTCTCTGGATTAGCCTAGTAGCAGCCTGCAAATAATTTTTTTACGGCTTGCCAAAACAGTCAGAAAACCAAATAGATAGAGAATGTTCATTATATTTGGGTCAATATATATTTGTGAGCAAGGGATTTCTTGCATGAAGATCAACAAGAGTAAATATAAATGAAAATTGGGTGTCATTAATTTTCAGACAGTGACGAAAATTTCAAGCAATTTCACACCTGATTTCCAAAAATTATAGAAAATGTTACATTTGTCTCATTAAACTGATTCTAAAATTAAATGTGCTTGCTGCTATAGATATAAAAGTAGCGCAATAAATAAACTGAATAAAACTGCCACTATATATTTTATTTAACTTATATTTCTTTTTATATGTGGCACAATTTATACCTTTTCTGTGATGCAAAGTTAACTTATGAATGGAATCATTTTAAAATGGTGCGGCCTCCGGTATCCTCCACTTCCACAACGTGGCAGGATGTACAAAACAATTGTACATCCTGCCCTAGTGTATGTCAAGGGGTTAACAGAAATTTAAAGAATAACATTTCAAAAATCAAAATTCACCTTCAATTGCTTTCATGTATAAATTTATTGCTATGTTGCATCCAATAGTGCAGTAAAGGCTCTGAAAAAAACATAAAAATATTTACCTTAAATTAAAAATATGCACAACTATTGTAATAATATACAGCAGGATCCCGATTTACTAAACCCCTATTTAGTTAATTTCACAATTAAATGAATTCCCCTCCCCCCCAATTAAAATGAAGGCAAAAATAATCCTATTTAATTAACCCTTTATCTACCGACGGTACTTATAAGTATTACTTACTTTAAAATTACATAGAATAAAACCATTTTTACGAATACTCTGATACTTAGCAGAAATATTCTTTGAAATCTACTCTTCCAAGGTATATAGCAGCATGAGTTCTATGATGAGTATTTTAGTGGGGAAGGTGAATAGTTTTATAGCAGAAATTGCGCTTTCAGCAGATTGCGAAAATAGTCGTTTTTGTTCCGAAAAAATAGTTAATGTCGAAAGGTGTCTTATTTTATTTATATGTTAATGAAGACCTTAGAAAACTATTTGACTATTTATTTGAAGTGAACAGTGTATACAATTAATTTTACAGTTGGATATCTTTAATTAATTAATTAGCTCTAATGGATTAAATTTCCCAAAGTTGAGTATTTAGTTTATGTATATCCTTTCATTTTCAATGTAGTGATTAAAAAACAAATATTGCATGAAAAAACTGCAGTGAATCATAATGCGGTAGATAAAGGGTTAATAATATATAAACACTAACTTAACAAAACTTTTTATATTAGTTTCGATTTTAAAAAATTGGATTTCTTTTCAAATGACATATTCTTTTTGTCCGGAACAGAAAAAGACTTTTCTTGCATGAAGCAAATTTTGGGAGCAAAGGGTGCAGCCCATTATTAGATAAGTTATGTGTGTGAGAGTGTAGATGAAAGTCATGAGTGTAACCTATTGCATGCGTTTTGAATAGGACAGGAAATTCCTTTACCTCATCCCCCATCACAATGCAGGGAATATTTTAAAAGATTTTACCATTTGCTCTCTCTCTTGAAAGAAGTGAGGTATATTATACGTGCGGTTATGAAAAAAATTTTGTTTTTGAAAATTTGTGAAGCATGGCAATTGTCGATTGTGAAAAACAAATTGCGAAGAAATGAATACATAGCAATTCTGATGCAGAAATTGATAATGACACTCTGATCAAAACTGTTACATTTTCTAATGCAGTACATTGTTTTGAAACTGTGAAAACATATCTCATGCAGCAGGATGCACATGACATAATATTTTCCTCTCAGAATAAAGTCAAAAAAGAACTCTTTCAAGTCTGGAATCGAAGATGATCAAACATCTATCAGTCAATATTTTAAATTTTCCAATTAACTGTTGTGTAGTAATTCAGTAACTTATAGTATTTTTAGTTACTGAATAAAAAGTATGTAATTTCAAACTGTGGATATTTTTGGTGTAGCTGTTGTTGTTGTTTCTAATGCCATTTGTCTGACGTAGTCAGAACGAGGGCCACGAAATTCATCGTGGCAAGGAGCAAGAAGTACGCCTGTCGTTGGCCTTGAGCACCATAAAAAGGTGGCAGTACGAATTAGCTTGGCGAAATTCCCTGAAGGGATGATAGATGGCAACACCACCTACCTCCACCTCCCCAATTTTGGCATGGAACTGAAGGGGAGGGAAATATTCTCCAGGCCCCTGCGCTCGTGATTCAGCCCACAAGACTTTCGGACCCACTGATTTAACGAGCATGTACTCTGTGTGTACTCAGAGGGTATTTGGTGACATCGGGCATCAAACCCAAGCTTTTCGGTCTGGAGTCCAATGCTCTAACCACTAGGCTACCCTATAGAATTTCTAAAAGGTAAAAGCAAAAAAAATTGAAGAGACTTCTATATTATGAATAACCAAGAATTAACAAATAAAATGTTTGGTTCTGATGAATCTGTTAAATCGGTCCAACTGTATTCAGTAAATTCGTGTTAAAAATATAGCGTTCAAAATATTTACATTATATTTATCACATAAATAAGCTTTATAGACTCATAAAATCAATGACATTTTATTGTATAGTTATTTTATGATGAAAAAAGATTGAATTTCACTTATAAGATAGAGTTATGAAAAGAGGATGCCATAAAGATGAGTTTACTTATGCTAAGGGGAGTCGATACCACCTACACCGACAATGTTAAATTGAGCATTTTTATGTACCTTTTTCTAACAAACTGTTACATATAAAAACTTCAAATTTTGTCTGTATATTAATTATATTTTTATATTTATAGTGAAGTGGAATTTTTCAAATATATTGTTCAGTTTCATCAAAAACAGGCAACGTAAAAATATCACTATGAATTTTTTGAAAAATGTCATTTTTTGTTTGGTCTCTAGTCCAATATTTTGGGAATATCTCCAAAAGCTCACCCCTGTAGTATATATAGTTACATATCAGTAACCTGCGGGAAAAATTGCAAGTACATTCATACAGTAGATTCTGAGAAAAAGGTGCACACAGTTTTAAAAACATCATTTTGAGAAAATTGTATTTTTTTAATATAAAAGGTCACTTCATCACCTTAATTTATTTTAAGATTTTTTTTTTGTTTCCTACTTTATTTAAATTGCCCAGAAAATACATACACAGTATTTTTCAGTTTTTGCCGAATGAGATATTTTGTAGCATTTACATTATTTTCCTCAAATTCTCTATCATTCTTTGAAGAGTTTTTAGCTTTGATGCATTACAAATATCAAAGTTGACTATAAGGCATCATAAATAAAATGTGAAAATGTACCAATATGGTTTTGGTATGAATTTGTGATTGCATTTGGGAAAACATGAATATACGACATTTTGTGTTTTTATTAGGGTTTTGTATGTTCACTTGCAAACACAGTTTCTAAAAGTTTTAAATTTCAAGTTTCTCTAAACTGGACAAACGATTTTTAAAACAGCCAAAATAAAAGTGTTTTTATGTTTTTAAACATGAAATTTATTATATTATATATATATATATATATATATATATATATATATATATATATATATATATAGCTTGCAATGATAACAAACATCGCATTTGATGTATTGACCTTTTTCTCATGAACTATTAAGCAAAAAGACTTAAGATTTTGACTTTATATTAATTAGACATTAATATTTATACTGAAGTGAAATTTTTAAATATATTAATAAATTTTTCAAAGACATACTTTTACCGAGCATCATTATGAATTTATTGAAAATTATCATTTTTTGTTATGATATCTGTTTTCTAGCTAATGTCTTAAGAATTTTTCAGAAATGTCACTTCAGTATACACAATTGCATTTAAGAAACATAGAGTACATGCATACAGTAAATTTACACAATTTTAAAAATATAAATTTTACAAAACAATAATTTTTATACAAAATCTTACCTCCTCTAAAAAACATCTGTGCCCTATAATTGTGCAAGGTAATGAAGGTTGAAAGATTCTTGTTTCCCCTTCAATTTCTATTGATATACTGGATGATAAGGAAATATTTTTACTAGGGGAGACCTGTGTGCCTAGGGCCACTCCATTTCATTTTAATCATATTTAGTTCTAAGTTTTATTACTCAGTTGGGTGAATGACAACTCCAATTCCTATTTGGCATTCATTTTGAAAATTTGCAAAAGAATGCTGTGGCAAGTTATAAAGGAAAAACATTTTTTTTACATGGTCTGATGTAAAATTTTGCAGCTCGTATCTTTATTGTTGTACAAAGAAAAGTGAAATATTTTTCTTTGAATTCTAGTACATAATTTTGTTTGTAACTTAAAATACTAAATTAGATTTTAAATAAATCCCTTCTTCATGTGGGTTTTTTTGCAGGAGACATTTTGTATGAAATTATCTAGTCTTGTATAACGGTGATTCACGCGCAGGGTATGACATACCAAAGAGGTTTCATTTCTTAAATTGTTATTTCCATTCTTACTTAGGTTTCATTTCTTAAATTGTTACTTACATTCTTACTTTTCCTTCTATTAATCAGGTATTCACGCCTCTGACAACAATCAAAATCTAAGCTCTTTCATTATCCTGGCTATCGGCATTTTCCGCATCTACCATTGTCCACTTACCTATAAGAACCCGTTTACAAGCTCCAATACTGTCGCCTAATGAGGACTCTCCCATATCAGGGACTCTTTTACTCTCAGTTACAGACTTGAGTCTTAAAGACTCATGCAACTGGTATCAAGTCGCTGTCGCTGAATAGCATTCTTTCAATTATGATGGGTGTTAATTTATCAGAATATGCGTTAATCGTGAAACTGTTTTATGAAAACCAGGAAAATGCTGTAGCAGCTAACTCGTCATGCACAAAATGTTTCAATGTCAAACAAAGTAGTTTGAGAGGTAGCAATGACCATTGTTGATCAGTCATTGACTAATTATCGTAACGTCAGTAATGCACGAGCGGTGTCAAGAGAAATTGGCATATCGTATGGAACTGTGGAAGTTATTGAGAAAAATATAGTGCATTTTTCTCCGCATAAGATCAGCCACAACCGGAAAATCGTTATTGTATCATTGACCTTCATTTATCTTTTATACTGACTTTTCTTTCCCGAGTGGATGTCGACAATTGGCCGTGGTTCATTTGGAGTGACGGGGCATATTTCTATCTCAATGGGACAGTAAACAACCCAAATTGTCGAATTCGGGTCATGAAAAATCCACGTTCCTTCCACACAAATTCATGGTACTCGCATAAAGTGATTCATTCGAGAGGCGATCAGATTTTTCTAAATTTATTACTATTTGAATTACATATAGGATTTATAATTTAAAAGAATTCATGGGTATTTCTATGTATTTCGCCATCAAGTTCTAACCATCCCATTTTGCTTTCTAACCTTTTAACTCTCGTCGAACATATGCAGAGAACAGTACCTCTTTACTTTACCTCAGTATCTTAGAAAGAAAAGGTTAGGATATTACAAAATTACCGTCTGGTGTGGGTTCACTTCCCAGTTTATTCTTGGACCATTCTTCTTCAAAGGAAATGATGATACTGACCCTGTAATGGCCCTCAGATATCGTGACATGTTCAATAACTTCGTCTAATCTCAACTTCGGTAACAATATTGCTTTGCATCTACCATTTTTACGTGGGAGGTACCCGTCCACACATACAATGGACTCTGCATGCACAGGTTTTTGTGGCAACATTTCACCGAGAACAGGATGATTAGCTGTTTATATATTCTCAGCCCGTTCTTTCAATCCCAATCAAAGTGACTTTTGATTATGAAGCCATTTAACAAGCATTGTTTAACGGAGACTGCTGAAATTTTGGCTGACCTGAAAGACCGCATAATGATGCATGTGGGACTGATCATTGTTATTCAGCTGTTCATTTAACACATTATTCATTGTCAGTACATTTTACACCATAATGAGGAGTCTCACACTGAGCAATGAGCTTTGAATAGGTAATAATCTGTAACAAATAAATGATGCTTTTTTTAGAATATATAGCTTGCTTGTATTTCGATGTAATGCGTCTCCTAGTGAAAAGTTTTTGAACTTTTGCTCTGTTTTTGTGGAATTTGTCAGCGTATACTCTGAATTTCTTACCCACAAATTATCAAACAAATCTGCTTTTTAATTACAGCTAAGGAATGTTCTGAGTTGCCCACGTTTAATTGTGATCACTTTACACATAGAGAAATTCATGATATCAGTAGGAAACATTGATTTTAAAATCAAAAAATATTTTTTTATTCGCTTATATAAAAATAAAGTAATTAAGAATCATTTTTGATAAATTGCTTACCAATTTGTTTTTGTGTGTGTGTGTAAACTTTCTGTCCTCATCCTGAAAAAGAAAAATAATTTTACATTTATATTGTAATTTTAAACAATACATGATCCAAAAATTGTATCTTTTCGAACCAGTTGTTATATATATATATATATAACTGGCACAAGGGCCATATATGGAAAGGCAAGCAGTTCTTAATTTACTAGTATAACCAAGTTTATCATGGAAATAATCGTAAAATATAAAATTATGGTCTAAGCGTAAGATAAAGGAAGGAATAAAAGGTAAATATTAGTGGGAGAAGGAGGGAGGAAAATTTTTAAAAAAACATCGAGCATTTCGAGGCGCGTCATTCATATGTTAGCAATACAGTAAGCCCCACGAGACAATGAAAAGAGCACATACTTGGATATCCACAGTCACTACAGAAGTTAAACTCAGGGTTGAACTTTATATACCAAAGACAGCTTGTCTCAATCAGTCATAATTAAATAAATTATATAAAAAAGAGGATTGACATAAATATTTCCCTTAATTTCATTCATTATATGAGAATAAAGAGAGGCTTGCCAATACACACAAGGATATATAAGGGGTCCAATTTCTTCTCTTCATCAAATATCACTTAATAGTGTGTGTTTAGCTCTAATAAACATTTTTTGAATAACTATTAAGCATTTGTTATGTAAATATACGTTTTTCAGAAATAAGAAATTCCATTCTGATTATGCTTGTATATTAAATTGATTAAAATTTTTTAACACTGTAAAGCCAACATTACTTAAGGTATCCGACTACCCTAGAATCATGATTTTTTTCAAAAATTGACAAATTTTTTTAACGACTTTATTTTACAGGCCATCTTACAAGCTTAATAACAATACCAAGTTTTTTATTTTCCCTCCACTAGAACAAAAACTACAAGCGTTTTAGTAAAAGCAGATGCCATAACTTTACACAAGGTGTCAAACTTTAAAATGCGCTTTACTCGAAATGTGTTTTTTTCGAAAAATTCAAACGGGGACAGTGATTGCTCAAAATGTTTTAAAAATAATTGGCTGAAATTTTTTGCTTATGTTCTGCATAACAGTAGAAGTGTTTTGATCTTCAGATTTATCAATCACTGTTTTATTTCAAAATTTGCTGTCCTTTATGTGAATATAGTCAATGTTTTTTTAAGCAATTTCGTATAATGACTTAAGATAAAGTGCTCTAGTTCTGGTAAAAATTAAAATATCTCTTATCCTGAAGGTCACTTCAAACAGGAATAACAAAGTAACACATAAAAATTGAAAAATTGAGAATTTGTTCATAAAATATTTGTACAGAGTGGGCCCCGTATATGTAATTTTTTGTACATTTTTACTGGTTTTTTCCCATTTTAATAACAATTTTTTTTCTTTTATCAATTTTAGAATTTTTTCTTTAAAATATTCTAAATAAATATAAAAATCACAAAAAACCCATATCTCCATTTTTTCAAAAAAAAAAAGTTATCGCAAGTATTTGGAACCTTAATTATGACTTTTTTTCGCGCCAGAGCAGTTAATTGAGGTGATAGTAGATCTAAGAACTCTTATTCATGACGAAATTATGCCTGATCATATGCAACAAAAAAACTCCAAAATGATGCAATGCCTATATTACATTGTATGGCTAATATATATGTATGTTAAGCATTGTAGTTGTGTGCGTAGGCCCCGGTGTTGGTTTGTTATCATATCCGGTTTACTGTAAACGTCTTCAGAATTGGCTTTTATCTTTTATTTTGAAGCACACATAGCGTAACTGGTCAATCAATCACTTTATATTTTACATTTATTTGTTAGAAACACGTAAGCAGACACATATAACAGAAGCGACATCTTGACGGACACAACATAAAGACAAAGAGCAGCAGTTATTTACATTCTTACATGATGACGGCAAGCAGACAAACAGAGGACGATTACTACGGTGAGAATTCTGGGCATATGGCTCGCGAAGCGAGCCTCCATCCCATATCAGGAATATAGATGTGGAACGACTGCAAGTTGTGTCCTGCTAGCGTGTAGCAAGCAGCTGATTGGACGAGCCAAAAGTTGTTGTAATTTTCTGGGTCGTTCGGATTATTTCTGTGGTCTTGGCGAAGAGCTGAAATGGTGCTCTCTTATTGGTGCATGGCGGGTGAGGAATTCGACTCTCATTGGCTGCTCAAATCTCTCAGAAAGAAATTTAAGACTAAGGGGGAGGGGCAAGCCCAGATGGTGGGAATACGACAAAAATATTTAAAAGTTATATATAAAAATAAAGGAATAAAAATTTAGCATAGGTTGTGCAATAAAATTGCAATAAATAATAATTTTAAGGTGGGTTTTGTAAGAGTCGAGAAGAGTTCTTCTCGGTCTTTTAGTTGAATCTTGAGGATTATAGTTATTTAAATTTATCATATTACTATTATTAGTGAATTGCAGAGAGTTAAAGAACTTTTTTGCTATTTTCTGAATGTAGGATTTAAAACTATTGATTTTAATGGCTTTCCGAATGTCGTCATTTCTCATGTACCTTGAGGCTTTAACGATCATTCGGATTGTTGAATTTTGTAGAGTATCTAGGATATTAATATTAGTTTTAGCGGCGTATCCCCACACTGGGCACCCATATGATAAAATTGGACGCATAACGGCTGTGAATAAAAGCACTTTGTTATTTCTAGATAGTTCGGAATTCCGGCCAATTAGGGGGAATAGTTTAAACATTATTTTCCGGAATTTTTGACGCGTGTGTTGAATGTGTGTTTTCCAAGTGAGATTTTTATCAAACGTAATACCGAGGTATTTAGTACTTTGAGACCATGGGATTGTTGTGTTGTACATTGTAGGTGGTGGTGGTATTTTGCGTTTTTTAGTAAATAATACGGCGGCAGATTTTTCAACATTAATGCTGATTTTCCACCGGTCGTAATATTTTTCCAGTAAGAGGACGATTACACAAGATTCTTGCTTTTATACCAGTAGTGCAAGCGCGTGATTATTACGTAATAGTTGTTCTGATTGGATAGAATGGGCGGGACAGGGATTACGATTAAGATTACAGTGTTATTTCTTAAACCAAAGAAAAAAGTTTGTTTAAATATTAGTACAAAGAGTAAATAAAAAGGATACTAGAGGGAATTATTACACACACACACACACACACATATATATATATATAGTCTTAATTCTCTATAAACGAGAAATGATCATCTATCAATCAAAATCGAAAAACACAGAAACAGTAAGAAAACCACATATATATACAAGATGTTGCCGAGTTCATCCGACAAATTCAGAGAGGTGATGGTGGGCAGCATGAGGACGACAAATCAACATGAAACAGAGGGTGCAAACCACGTTTAGTTGGTGAAAATCGTAATCGTGAGTAGTCGATGAATAGTCGTCGGGAGTAAGATGACCCAGGGCGAGGGAGTGGCAAAAAGAATGAGGGGATTTGGAGCATCGTGGTAGGGTTGAAGAAACCTGCACGTATGCAAACTTCCCACTTCTCCCTGTGTTGCTGCAGAGCGTACCGGCTACTGGGCACCAGAATATGTGGTTCATACTCGATGGTGCCCCAGCACATTTTTTGATTGTGATGTGTACCCATCGCCATGCTACATATCCCGGGAGATGGACTGGACGTGGCAGACCTATTGCTTGACCTCCACGCTCCCTGGACTTCAACCCTTTGAAACTTTTTCTCTAATATCACCTGAAATCGCCTTTGTATAAGTACCGGTGGCTACTGTAGAGGATTTAACGTCATGGATCGTCGTCGCTTCTGCTTAGATCGCCAGGACACGGGATTTGTTTGAACTCGTCCGACAATCCTTCATCCATCGGTCCGGCTGTGCTGGGATCTACGCGGTCGCAACTTCGAACGCTTCCTGAGACAATCACTTGTCATTGCCTTTCTGACGTTGAACTGCGATGCATTGTTCGTATTGTAAACATGCTTTACGTCTAATAAATGTATTTCTTATTGCCTCTTTTCGTCACACCCTTCATAACTGTTTTTGCGAATTACTCTGACTAAACGTGGTTTGCGACCCAAGGTTCTTTAGTGATCTGTTGCCCCTCCATGCTGCCTACTATCATCTCTCTCAATTCGTAGGTCGATTTCAGCAACACTCAGTATTTAGCTATAAAATGTGCTACTGGTAATGCTGGAACTCAAAATCATCCAATAATAAACTGTGACTAATTCATAGGGCTAATTCGCTTCGTTAGATCAAAAATTACATTCATATGCTAACAATATTTCATTGTTGTTTACTTTTAAGTTTGACAATAACTTTTTAATTTTTGCGTTCATTCTTTCAACATAAGTAATAAATATGAATAAATTAACTAATTACAAATCAGCCGATTATTTTAGATAAATTTATTTAAAAAATATTCTTGTTTCTGATGGAATTAAAAGAGTCGTTTAAAAAATTATTTGTCAAGCTTAATATTACTTAAATCAAAAAATTTAAAATTTAATAATTCATTCATCTTACAGTTCACACACACACACATATTAATGATGACTAAAATAGTGTAGATATTAGTATTAAAGGAAAAAACATTGGGGTGGGGGGCTCTTATATACTCTTTATAACGAACAATTAAAAACGACACAGAGAGAAGTAGTTGCATTAATTTTTGCAGAATCCATAAGATGACGTCACATAGTCAGTTAGTTGGAAAACTACTTAAATGTTTTTTTAAAAAAATCTAAGGTGAATTTCGAAAAAATCTCTTCGAGGTTTGAAGCATCATGATCTGTAGTTTCTATATGCCAAATTTTAAACTTCTGGGTTGCTTTTTTAGTTTGGCCAAAACAGTTGAAACACAGAAACTCTTTCTTTTATTAATATAGATGAATTCAAGTTACACTCTAAGGGAGTTGAAAATTTCATTCAATATTATATATATAACAACATATTCATGATTTTTAAATTCGTCTTTATAATTTTTAAGCTCTTAAATGAGTTTATTAAGTACTCATTTGCGTGTTAGTAAAAAAATTATGTTTACCAAATACCCCACTGACGGGAAAAAAAATCCCAACACCAAGAAAAACTAGTGTTAGATAAACGAAATTTAGAAGGCGTGTTTATACATCTGAAAGATGACATCGATTCAATTTTCACAGCGCTACTCGGAACTTGTACAAATCAGGGTTGCTTTAAATGTGTGCTGTAAAGTTCGTAAGCGTTATTTACTTTTTTTTAATTGAAAACAATTATAAAATCCCCGTGCACCACAAAATATCACACGGGGCTTACAGAAGAAAGTATTAATCACACATTAAAGGAAATAAAATTTTTTTAAAAAAATGAGGTTAAGGAGATTTACAACAATTTATATATAGAACAAATTCACAGAAATTTTTAAAAGCACTTCTGGTGGAAAGAAGTTGGTGAAAATTCGGTGGCCAATTAATGTTAAGTCTCTTGAAAATCAGTCTTATAATCTTTCTCTCTCTGACATATTTGGAACACAGAAGGATTACATGTTCTACATTTTTCTCCCCACCAATATTACAGTCACAGGAAGATGAAGGAACTAAATTAAATTTGTTCAAGTAGCTTTTGAAATTACCATGACCTGTGTGGAATTGGATTATTTTGTAGTTAGTGTAAAAATTATGGCATGACAGTCTTTTATTAATGGTTGGAAAAAATTTCTTTGTTAAGCTCCCTTTATTAGAAATGAGATATTTTTGGTTCCAAGACTTCACCATTCTTTCTTTCATAATCTTCTTGTAAAACGATTTAGGAATATTAATGGCAATGTCGATTTTGCGCTTGGTTGCAGCCTTTGCAAGCCAATCGGCTCGCTCATTCCCAAGAACGCCCGCGTGTCCGCAAACAAATGCAAAATCTATTGAGATGTTTTTATCTTTTAGGCTTTTAAGTTACTTTTGGATCTCGACGATTGTGTTGTTAGATGAAGAAATACACTTAAGAGAATCCAAGGAGGAAAGATAGTCAGTGCAGATGAGATATTCTGAGGTGACACTATTTTGTTTAGTGATCCATTTAACGGCAAAATTTAAACATAAAAGTTCATCTACAAAAACTGTGCATTCATCACGAATTCTAAATTGAAAGTACTCGGATTCAACACCACTCCTGAACACAACAAAAGTGAAATCAACTCTTCCATCAATTTTACTGCCACCAGTACAGCAAATAACAGGAAAATCATGTGTGCTCTTGTCACGAAGCTGAATAATATTGATGGCATTCCTCTCTGAAGGATGAGAGAGAAAAAATAGAGACATAATGCAATCATAATTAGAGATGGAAGAAGCAAAGAGATTTTCCCTAAAAGCAATATTATGAAGAATAGTAATGTCAATTGGAGAGAAGCCAGAAATAGAGCATAAACTGACTCGTAACTTATTGTGCGATAACCACATATGACCCGCAAAAGTATCCTTCTTTGTATGCGACGCAGATACTTAGAATTTATCTTTTTTTTAAGTGTCTCGCCCCAAACTCTAGAACCATATAAAATGAAAGGTTCGATTCCTTGCTTATAAATGAGCGAATGTACATTGAAATTTATACCGAACGTGTTGCGATCAATCCTATTTAATCCACGCTGTAATTTGTCACATTTCTCGGATATGTAACTTAAGGGCTGCTTCCAAGAAAATTTAGTATCGAGAAGAACCCCAAGATACTTCATTTGCTTTATCATAGTCAAGGGAGTTCCATCGAGATACAGCTGAAATGCATCATAGCAAACGTTTCGTTTTTCAATAGCCATGATTCTGGTTTTATCAGGATTTAAATCCAATTTAAAACCTTTTGACCAGTCAGAAGCGAGGTGCAAAGCTTCTTGTGCGTGTAGGAAAGTCGCAGGAAGATTCCTACCTTGGGAACAAACTAAAATGTCATCAGCAAAAGCTATGATTTCACAGCAGGTAAGATTATTAAGTTTAAATAAGAGATCATTGATAATGATATTCCAAAAAATAGGCCCAGACACTGATCCTTGAGGGCAACCCCTTTCAAGGCAGCGAATTGCAGAAGTCGAGCCCAGTTGCATTTTGGCCACACTGTCATTTAAAAAGTCAGCACCAAGTGAATAAGACATTTATTGGAATTTCCGCTTTCTTAAGGAGATTCAGAATGCAAGGCCACCATGCATTGTCAAAAGCATCTTTTATATCAAGAGAAATAAAGATCGAGAGTGTATATATATATATATAAATGCTTCTTTTTGCCTCTCTTAACAATCTCATTCAAACGTAAAAGAGCGTCTTCAGTACTCTTATGAGGAATAAAACAGTATTGATCATTAGAGAGAAAGTCTCCACGGCGCAGATACCAGCAAATCCTGTTAACAAAAAGTTCCTCTAAGCATTTACCAAGAGCCGGAAGTAAGCTTATGCACCTAAGGTTATCCAAATGGGGAACTCTAAACTCATTAACTTTGGGGATGAGAATCACTTGGGCAAGTTTATAAGCGTTATTTGTCTGTCAAATTTGACGAATTGAGTTGATGTTAGCCAAGAATGCCCTTTAAGAAGACGAAAAAGCCATTATCAACAGCTCATCGAGTTTAAACAAGGTCTTGTAATAGGGCTACGAGAAGGTGGATTTTCTTTCTATGTTATTACAGAAAAACTTGGCCGGAATGTATCCACTGTGCATGATTGTTGGGAGCAGTGGTCAAGGGATGGTACTACCTCAAAATGACCGGGTTGTGGGCATCCACGCAACACTACTGAGAGGAAAGACCTCCGTATTCGGTGTACGGCTGTTGCGCATCGTGCTGCGTGTACGGCAGAAATTCGAGCTGCAGTTGTTACCCCAGTGACACAACGAACTTTTAGAAATCGGTTGCTTCAAGGACAGCTCCAAGCCTAGCTTCCTGTAGCGTGTATTCCACTGACTCCAAGCCATTGCATTTTGCGACGCCTGCAGTATCAAGCCAGAGCTCAATGGAGGACTTAGTGGAGATTTATCGTCTTTTCTGATGAAAGCAGGTTCTGCCTTGGTGCCAGTGTTGGGCGTGTGTTGGTCAGAAGGAGGCCAGGGAACGCCTGCAACCAAACTGTCTGTGTCCTAGACACACTGGACCTACACCTGGAGTTATGGTCTAGGCAGCATTTCCTATATGACAGCAGGAGCACTCTTATGGTTTTCCCAAACACACAATGACTTCAAATTTGTATATCAGTCTGGTAATTCAAGCTATAGTACTGCCATTCATAAACAGCATTCAAGGGCGAGTTTCCCAATGGGATAACGCTCACACTCACCCCGCTGTTGCAACGCAACATGCTCTACAGAGATTTGACGTGTTACATTGGCCTGCGAGATCACCAGAACTGTCTCCAATTGAGCATGTATCGAATATCATTGGGTGACAACTCGAGCATCATCGAGCAACTGACCATCCCAATATTGACACAAGTACAACAAGCATGGAACTCCATACTACAAAGTGACATCCGGCACCTGTATCGCACACTTGCAGGCTTGCATTCAAAATTCTAGAGGTTACACCGGCTATTAATGTAACAGCATTTAACATTTTAAATGCATGTTTCTCTTGATCTTAAATCAGTGCTTCTCAAACTTTCAATACTGGTGCCCCCCTTTTCGATCACAACTTTTATCGCGCCTCCCTTATACACTGCTCAAAACAATTAAAGGATATTGTAAGTTTTATATAAAATAAAGTTATAAGGGAAATTTTTTTTGCCGAAAAGGGAAGAAGAGAATCACAAATGCAAATTTTTCTGATTTGTAAACTGTGGAGTATGCTAATTTTTTGAGTTCGACGTCAAAAACGTCGCTTCAGCGGCAGCGAATGAAATGTGACTTTCAACTAAAATGAAGACAAGGATGATCGGCATTCAGTGACTGCTTTGTTTCGATGAGTACGATGTCTCAGCGAAGTCATTTAACCGATTCAGAAGCTTGGAGAATTGTTGGTAGGTTAGAAGGGGGCCAAACTCAAGCCGAAGTAGCGCAAGCCATTGGAGTGTCACAAAGTGTGAATTCCAGGATCTGGAACCGTTTTTTGGAGACTGGAAGTGCAGGTTGAAGACTAGAACAAGGTCGTAGACGGGCAACAACGCCTAATGAAGATAATTATTTAGTGTTAACGGTTCGAAGACACCGAAATATGAACGCTACTCTTCTCCAACAACCCCTTCGCTTGGCTACTGGCACCACGGTTTCAATTCAGACTATTCGAAACCGGCTCCATGGTGTAGGTCCGTATGCTCGCCGACCGATGGTATGTGTTAGACTAGCATCAAGACATCGTCGTGATCGCAGGGAGTGGGCAACAGAGCATGTGAACTGGAGGAGAAATGAATGGAGCAATGTTCTTTTTTCTGACGAGTCCCGTTTTTCTGTTTATCCGGATAATAGGCGTATTTTCATCTGGAGGGACCGTGGCAGTAGGAAAAATCCTGCGTTCGTGCGCGAAAGTGTCAGATTTGGCGGTGGGGGAGTGTTGGAGTATGGTGGCATCTCCATTGACGGGCGTTTAGACCTCTACATCATTCGAAATGGACCTCTGACTTCTCGCCGATATAGGGAAGAGATCCTCAGACCTATTGTAGTCCCTTACGCTGCAGCAATCGAAGATGACTTCATTTTAATGGACAATAACTACAGGCCACATCGTGCTAACCTGGTGGAGGATTTCATTTTCGAGGAAGAAATCGTATGAATGGAATGGCCAGCGTGTTCTCCAGACATGAATCCAATACAGCATGTTTGGGACGCTCTAGGAAGACGAGTTGCTGGCCGCCAACCACTCCGACAAACTCTCCAAGAACTGGAAAGAGCTCTTCTGGAAGAATGGGACAGAATACCCCAACTCGTGATTAATAGCCTCATTGACTCCATGCCTCAAAGGCGCTCAACGTTGCTGGCCGTCCGTGGAAACCATACCCCCTACTGAAAATCATTTCCTTTGAAGAAAACGCCTTTTCTTATTCTTTTTTTCTCATATGCACAAATTGTGGTTTTTTTTGTACACAAATGCGCAATAAAATGCATTTTTTCTGCCAAACATGTGTAATTTATTCTCATATAACATACAACGTCTGTCGACCATGTATCAATCAGCTAGAAAGTTTCCCAGCCACAAAAGATCCGCCTAAAACCGCAATATCCTTTAATTATTTTGAGCAGTGTACATTAATAATGTACTGAATGCAATAATAATGCACTTTGACGCTAAAGCTACAATATGTGATCTTAATTATAAACCTTACAAATTAGCAACATAAATATTAAAATTTTGTATACTACTTTTAAGCAATAAATAAATAAAATAATAGGATAATTATTATGTTACTTTTCCTTTCTCTAATTTTTAAATTGAACATATTGCAAAATGTGGTGGCTGCTTAGAAGACAAAATATAGATATCTGCTAAATATAGAAAAATAACTCAGAGGGTCAATTTCTAATCATAAGCATTCCTTATAAAAACTTTGCTTTGCAAGACAAGCCCATGGAAGTCGTTAATACTTATTAAACTTGTTCTTAATTTGGTATTAATTAATTAGTTACAAAATACTCTGCGCAGCATTGATACATTAAAAGTATACCGTCCGAAGTACCCGCTCTATGCAGGAGTTCATTTATAAGAAAATAAAACATTATTGATATAATAGCTGAATTGTAAGGAGTGCAAATCAAATGCTCGACACTGTTTACAAAAATGTAAAATGAATTTTTTAAAATGGTTGCTCAAATTATAATTAGTTTTAAGCGAATGGTAATTTTAAGCCTCACAGAATTAGCATTTATATTTGATGTTAAATAATGAACAATAATATAAAATTCCGATGAAGAATAACTGTATTATTTTTAATATTTAAAGCGAAAAGACTTCAACATGTTTTAACCCGGGAGCAGGCGCGCACTCGAAACGGTCGAGCGGGGTTATTGAGTCACCCTAATCCTTTTTTTTATAACTATTTTATTGTACACGATACAAATCGTGATTCCAGTGAATAATTTAATTAAGAGAAAGTTTACTTACCTACTTTCAAGGACTTTTCAATTTTTCTTTGGTAACAATTAAAAAGTTTTGCAAGAATTAATGATTTCGTAATCTGTGCGTCCCGCGCGAACACTTCCGGGTGAAAAGTGTATTCATTATGATTATATGAAATTGTGTAAAACGTTTTTCGCGTTATGCTTTATATGTATAGAATACTCGTAAAAATAAGTCTTGGCAAAGTAATTCTTCGAAGTGTGTGTGTGTGTGCTCTCCTCGGTTTTCCAAATATCATAAAACTCTTTTGCGTGGAAAAAAGCGTAACAGAGGAATACATTACTTACAACTTCCCTAAATGAGAAACAAACACATAAGAGAGGGGTCATAACTATCTGTACCAATAACTTAGATGGTTAAACAGATTTCAGCTATAATGTGCAGTATTTCAAAAATAATGACAGTGATGAATTTTTTATGTTCCTAAATTTTTTCGATTCTGCGTCTGGGATCTGTTTTTTCTCTGAAAGAGTTGTATGTTAGGTTTAAACAGAAAGAGTAGTAAAAAAAATCTCTCATCATGGGATTACAGCAAATCAAATAAAAGTTTTTTTATTTGGTTATAGGATCAAAGATAGCTAATTAGGTATTGAAGAAGTTTTTATTTTTGTTGCTTAATATCGCGCGTGCGCGCCTATAAATTATATCAGAGTAAAAGTGCATTTTTTATTATGTCTGAAAGTATTTTGTTTTAATTCATTCCAGTAAATTAATTATTTTTAAATCTTTTATTTTCGATATGCTCGCGCCCCCCTCGTAGGGTTATCGCGCCTCCCCGGGGGGTGCCCCACAGTTTGAGAAACACTGTCTTAAATGAACCCGTGATCTTGATAATTTAATCAATTAAACATGTTAATTAGGCAATTGCATTGTCCAAATTTCATTACTCTACAATAATTTTTTCTTAGTGTCGGGATTTTTTTCCGTGAGCGGTATTACCTCTGAAACACATTGCAAGATAATTTTTTTAAATTTTGCTTAACTTTAATACAGCTACTTTTTATATTTAAAGCTTTAGATTATATAGTTGTGTTTCCTTGCAACAGGAAGTAAAATTATGACAATTGCCTGAAATGAAGGAAAAATAAAGAAAATGAAAATAAATTTTTGAATACAAAATGTAAACATATTAAATTTTCAAAAATTTGAAGAAAAATTTATACATTTCATTTAAATCAATTCTTCATTCATAGTTATTCAGCCATTAAATTGATCAGAAATGTAAAAGGTATGTATTACATTCTTCTGAGTAATATATTTCTTCATTTTTTCTTTTTTGAGATGTATTCTGTTAAGAAAAGAAAAAGGAAGAAAGGTAGAAACCTTCTTAGAATTACTTTTAATTTAGTTCTGCGTCATGCTTTTAAATTTGAGAGATATAAAATTGAGTCAAACTGAATTGCCGATTGGTAATAATTCTGGATTTTTGAGAAACACACTGTTATATCTTTGAAGTTAGCACAATTATTTGAAAAATTTGAAACACAGAACATTCAAGGGAAAAATACAGAAATAATATTCACAAATCAATATGTTTTGACATTCAACAAATCAGTATTTATTATTGTTGAATACATCTCCTTTAAGAACTTGTTGCAACATGAATTTAATGAAACATTTGCTTAATTCCAGTAATAACTTTTGGGGTGGATTCTAGAACAGTCCCATGATTTAGTGCCAACTTTTTTTGGACTCTGGCACCAAGTTGGCAACCCTGCAAACTAATAGAAAATGAAAACCCTACCGGGACCGGGTTTTCTATACTTTTTCTGACAGTGGGCAGTTTTAGTCAAACGGTCAGCTTCGAACGTTTGCAAGAGATTTTTCGAGAATAGCTGTAAGAGAAGTGAGACGACAGAATCTTTTCTTTTTTTTGAATGAAAAAAAGGCGGAAAGGATATTTGTTTGAAATAAATCAACCTAAAATGATTTAAAAAGTACAGCTTTACCAATTACGCGCGTTCTGGTAATGCGAGTCGAATATTCATTTGAGCTCTGGCTCACTTCAGCTGAGAATACTATTGTTCGGAGCCATTCACAAGTTTTTTAATGGGTTTTCTTCTATTCGCATTGTAATTATGTCTGGGTCAAAACTTTAAAAGCTTTTTCTGATATTTTAAAGCTCTCAATTGAGCTTAAATTTTCTATACACGATTGTTTTGGATGACAATATGATTATTTCGTTATAATTAATTAAAATAAATGGATTAAAACTCAGTGATTAAGGAATTGAATTTGACTGATAATTCCTATTGTTTACAACGCGAAACAGTTGAATATTGAAACTAGCGAATTATAAACTATACTCTTGCAAAATTAAATTATTATAACTAACTTTTGAATAAATTCTATTTGACTCAACGTTCCCTTTCGCTCTTAAAATTTCAGGTATAAAAAAATTATGTTGCGCAAAGTGTGAAGTTTGAAAGAAAACCCAAGTTTAAAAACCTCGTTTTTACAAGAGTTATTACATCCCTAATTACTGGTGCAGTTGCAGCATATGAAAGCATAAATTTGGATTTTGCTTTCATTCCCGTGTTTTATGCTGATTCTTAGTCTGGTAAGCTACAATAGAGTCGAGAATACCCTTATCAGCAATTTTTGAAGCAAAATTTTTCTTACGGAATCTTACTTCCCATAGCATTATTAGACTTCATATCAAGTTTTGTGTCATTGAGGTAGTTACATCAAGCTGCAGGTAGCTCTGAATAGCGTCAAATTTACAAAAAAATTAGCCTGCAGGTATACTTTTTCAAGCCAGCTGGGTGGCGTAGTTGGTTTGTCACTGGCCTTGTACGCCTAAGGCTGCAGGTTTGACTCCGGTCCAAGTCGTTGGATTTTCATGATGCAGAAAATCGACAGCATCCATTTCACATGAATATGTGGCATGTGAAAAACCCTTGAGTGCCTGTTTGGCTTGGGTGCTCTTGGTCCTAAGTTCGGTTTCGCATCCTCAGAGCTCAAGTGCCTCCCTCTGGGTAGGAAACTGGGCATCAAAATTATTTGTGGTGATTGGTAAAAAGAGATACCAGCTCCCAGGGAATGTATTAGATCTGCAATGGTAAAACACCAATCCGCAGCCCCATTAAAAAAAAATGTATTATATACTTACACACACTTCATGACAAGATGATGATATTGCATTTGTCCACAAAAAGCATCCTTCATGACACTGAAAAAAAAAAATAGGTGAAATGAATATGTGGAGTTCAAGTATTCATTTTGAATGCATAAATGTGCAAAAAAAAAAAAAAAAAAAAAAAAAAACGAAAAAAAAAAAAGAATACTGGTCGCGGATATTGGGGTAATCAATGGAACGGTATAAATATATGAATAAAAAGTAATTTAATTCCCAATCATTAAAACTGAATTTTTATTTATTTATTCATAACTTTATTTTGTAATATCCTTTTTAGTTTTTATCACAATGTAATAAAATAATATTGAAACGGGTTTTTTTCTTTTCTTTATATATACTACCTATTAGATTGTTTACCATTCCAGGCTCCACAAAATAGTTTATAATTGTTAATACAATGTTTTTCAAAGCTAAAAAGATTTTTAATAGAAAACACACCTCTTTTCATTTGTAGGGGGGAAAACACCTTGAATAAAGGAGAGGAACACCTTATCAACATATCAACAGATACGATGTTAAAATTTAAATTTAAGCAAGAACAGCTCTTAAGTTTTAGGTTGCAAATTCATGCATAGTACACAGGATTTCTCACGCTGCTATAAACATTTTAATGTTGTTCCTAACAATGTATTTTCGTGGAAAACATTTATTAATGTGAGTGGCAAAAAAGCAAAATATAAAAGCAAAAATTCAGAATATGAAATATGACTATAGTTACTTTTTCAATAGATCTAGACTTCGACAGTTTGTGTAAAAAAAACGCAGTTACTCAATATAATGCACGGATAGGTGTGACATTTGAATCATAAATTAATATTACAAAAATGTGAGTACTTTATATTAAAAAATTACGCTCAATTTTTTTATTATAACAAATACAATACTTTTCTTAAAATTGTCGTTAGATAAAGTACTTTTAACATATTGATCTATTGATTATTTTAAGGTATATTCTTTAAAGTTTGTGTGTGTGTGGAAGGGGTTCCCCACGATAACACCGTATAGATCTAAGGGTTCCATGTATCGAAAAAGTTTGAAGACCACTGGTTTAGAATTTGATTTGGAAACCCTTATAGCCCGGTGGTAAATCGACCTTCACGACAGCCTAGGCTTACATTTCAACAGGATAATTCCCGGTCGCACACGTCTCTCATGCCTTTCGATTACTTGTTTTCTTGCTTCTCCAACATTTTCTTGCCCGGATCTTCCCAATACAGCACGTTTGGTCTTTGATAAGAAGGCGTCTCCGATTATCTCTGCCTCGCGTCAATCTAACTGGTCAATTTGAACATGTATTCTATAACGGAGCTGTAACGTAGGACATCCGCCAAGTCAATGTCCTGTCGCATAGCAGCTTGCATTATAGTCAAAGGGAGTCAAAGCAATATTAATATTTTTTCTTGTAGCTGTACTTAACCGATTAAAAAATTTAACTTCTATGATACTGTTAGCGATTTTTTTTCGATATATGTACATCACATGAACCAGTTTTTGTCCAGATCAGAGTACTTCTTAGAGCGTCGCGTTTTATGAAGGAGTGTATAAAACCTAGTAAAACTTTTCGCATTATTAACTGCATCTAAATAATTCTTTATACGCAATTGAAATTAGATGAAGAGTTGATATTTCTTAACAAAATGTAATAAAATTTAGAGCAAAGTAATTTTATAGCTGTTACACATTCTGTTTAAAAATATATATTTTAAAACGATTCATGTTTTATGCAATTGTAATTTTGAAAGTTTTTTTTTTACTAATATTACATATTAACTCTTCCAAAGCATTTTAAAACATTCTGAAATTACTCATAAACTTACAATGATAAACTAGATTTTCTACGTATAAAATAAAACTCTTCGTTAAACTTCATTTTTCATTTAATTTTTTAACATTTTTATGCTTCTATTACTTTTAGTTTGTTTTCTAAGGAATGAAATTAACAATAAAAAACAGAAGAGACAGCAATATTATAGAAAAAATATTTTTTATCAATAATAAAAAAATGCGCTGATTCGTAAATTTTGTAATTTATGTTATGCGCTATTTGACACTGAATTACAACCAAATGTTATAGCTAACAATTTATAGGAAGAAAAGGCACTAAACATTAACAATATCAGTTGAAAAAATATTTCGTACCTTAGTCCTTTAAATTTCGCAATTATAGTACTTATAAGAGCAGAAATATGTTTTTTTACTCAATAACTGGAAAATGCGTGTTTTATTTCAGAAAATTATGAATATACCGTAAAAGCCGGCGTATAACACGCACTTTCAATACAAAAAATAAGATCGAAATTTACGGGTGCGTGTTATACAATGGGTATAAAAAGAAGAGCTTTAAAAAAAAAAAAAGATGAGTACAAAATTATTAGACTTCCGTATTGATCGAAATACTGTTCATTTAAAAGAAAAGACATTCCTCTTATAAACTTAAAGGGTTGTAGTACTAGAATTATACTGTTTTTATCTAAAGCTTAGAATACAACCTCAAATAAATGACTTCAAAACATAAAACACGCGCGTACATTTCAGGTTTCTTCGTAAAAATAGGGGGTTCGCGTTATACGGCAAACATACCTAGATATTAAAAATTGCAGCTTGAAAGTTTTGGTGCGTGTTATACGCCCGATTTTACGGTAAGTACACTCAGGAACATTGAAAATAGCGACCCAAGAAGGAAGCTAAGTATAATCGCGAAACTTTGCAAATAATTACAGCGTAATGTGATATGCAAATGATCAAAGTTTTATGCCAATACGCATGTTAATACACGCCGAGGTGGCGCTACAATCAGGAAGAGGGTGCTATATAAGCCAGCGCAAATTCGAAGATTCATAAACGTGACGATTACCCGCCGATTGTAGGAAGACTTTGGTAAGCGAAACATGCCAGGCAAACGTGCTAGAAGACATTTCTCACAGTTAAGCGAGTTTGAGAGAGGCCTGATCATTGGGATGAAAACTGCAGGCTGGTCGACGCGCCGTGTTACTGGCATGGTGGATCGTTCGGAGTGTGCCGTTAGAAATTGTTGGGATCAGTGGACACGAGAAGGTACCCACGTGCGGAAAACCGCGTCTGGAGCGACGAGGAAGGCGACGAGGAAGACCACGAGGAATACCACGAGGAGAGAGGATCGAAGGATCGTGCGGCAAGCACTTGTGGACCCCACAGTGACTCGCTCAACGATACGAGCAGTCGTAGGCGTAGCAATTGTTCCAAAAACAATTTCCAGACACCTTGCAGAAGCAAATCTTAAATCCAAGCGCCCTTTCCGTGCACTCCCTTTAACACCGGAACATCGGCAACTGCGTCTACAGTGGTGTGAAGCCAGATCAATGTGGAATGTCACAGATTGGCAAAAGGTTGTGTTTTGTGATGAATCCCGGTTTGTTTTGGGGGACAGATGATAACCGTGTACGGGTATGGAGGCGCCCTGGTGAGAGGTACAATTCCCCCCACACTGTTCTACGTCACACTGCCCACACAGCTGGTGTAATGGTCTGAGGGGCCATAGCGTATGATAGCCTGTCCACTTTAATTGTGATGTGTGGACCTTAACAGGCCAACGTTACATTGATGATATTCTTCGACCCCATGTAGGACCTTTCCTAAATGGTCTCTCATGGGCAATTTTCCAGCAAAATAATGCTCGTCCGCATACAACAAGAGTTGCTCAAGACTTCCTACGTCATTTTCAGACTCTTCCATGGCCGGCCCGCTCCCCCGATTTGTTCCCTGTAGAGCACGTGTGGGATCAGCTAAAACGGCAGATGCCATCGTGTCCCTCTGTACATGATTTAGAGTTGGCTGTTCAAGATTTGTGGGCCCATCTGCCTCAGGACAACATAAGGTGTCTAATCAACTCAATGCCGGACCGTGTGGCGGCATGTATTGCAGCTGGAGGTGGTCCAGCGCGCTATTGAAGTTGCCCAGTATTTGTGTCGTTGCACACCCTGTATTCGTTTGATTGTCTTGTTTTTGAGATCAAGTGAATCTCTCATCTGTGTCATTATGTGTATTAAATTTCATTTCAATAAGATGCTTTCCTCTTGGGTCGCTATTTTCAATGTTCCTGAGTGTATTTATACTCTTCTTTTCTAACATTAAAGCTCCACTACACACAATATTTTCCCCTTCTTAAAATAAAATCTTGAATATTTTTCGTAATAAAGTCAGTTCTAATTTTAATTGCAAGTTTATATCAGATTAATGATATGTTAAATCAAAATTTTACTCAATTTATTGTTAAAAGATATTTAAATGACATATTTTAACCAAAAAAAAAAAAAAAAAACTGAAGAAAATTGTAGTAATAATTAGATCACATGTACAATATAAATGTTTTCAAGGATGTAGGTATAAGAAAAGAAAGAAATACTAAACTATAAGACGGATAATTTTTTTAAAAAAAAACTAATAAAAAATTCCTCATGACTTTGAATAGAAGAGCATAATGATGCAATGCTATGCTGTGCAATTTGCATTAAAAGTATGATTACTTGTCTTAAGTTTGAATGTTAGCCAGAGGTATGCTGCTGGTCATTAAAACTGTATTCGTTGGAATGTGTAATAGGTTAAGATAGAGAAAATGAGAGAATAACACAGATTGAGTTATTATTCCGTGTAATATGCATTTCGTCCCTTTGTTTTTGATTGATTGATTATTAACGCAAGTAGTACTACACTACGAAGGTTATTAGCGAGATTTTGAGGAAAGTCTGAACGCGGCACCTCCTTCTGCAAGTCGCAAACAACGAAGGGCAGGAATAAAAGCCCTTAAAGACTGGTCTGAATATGGATTCCTTTCCTCCTAGTGGTGTATTTTTCTCGGATTTGCCTGACTTTCCCCGGAATTGACTTTGTATTCCACATTAAATCACTTATACTCACTTTCGGTATATCTGTATTTTATTCTGAAGGTATATTTAAATGTAACAAAACACAAACTAAAATATAAGCAATCAACATCCCACTCTCAGCGGACCATGGTAAAATTATCAAAAATTCACCGGTCCGCAGCGACATAAAGGTTGGGAAGCACTGGTCTAAGGCAGTGCTGCCCAACCTTTTTATCGACGCAGACCGGTCAACGTTTGATAATGTTAACGCGGCCTACTGAAGGGGAAAGGGCTGTTGATTGTTTATATCTCACATTTTTTAAAAATAATTTCAATTTAACTGTACTTGAACATGCCTTCAAAATAAAATAAATTTACACCAAAAAATGAATATAAAGTGATTTCCATGGAAAGAGTCCCACAAACCCGATAGAAATTCACCACAGTAAATAAAATGGGAAAAACCTTATTGTTAATTTGCGGCTCAGTACCGGTCAGTGGCCCTGGGGTTGGGAACCACTGGTCTTAGACATGCACGGCGTAGCTGCGGATTAGTAGGTTGGTGGTTCAAATAAACACCCCTACCAACGTCAACAGCTTGCCTCCGAAAGTCCAAGTGATGGGGACGTCTTGAGTGGATCTGGTACCCCACTCTCTCTCCCACATCATGCTGAGGGGAGGACTTTGAGTCTGGATAAATTTAACATGGATTATACTTTTTTAGGCAGGTCTTTAGTTATATCAGGGCTCAAATTAACGACTCGAGTGATACAATGCCGACCATGAGTTTATGAGAATGACCACTCGACTATCACAAACACTTTGGTTTTTGTAAAGATCCTCCACAGTAGATATTTATGGACTTTGCGGTGCAACTCTATTTGGAATTATAAGCGTAAATTATCTGGTGAATGTGGCAGCTTAAATAGAAGCAGAATATTCTATTTTTCAAGAAGATATAGTAACGTGTCAATTAGAAATACCCCCCATCCCTAAGCTCTTACATAGGGTAACAACAGTCTGTAAAAGCTATGAGATGTAACATAAACTATTCGAATTGCTGAATATATATTCTACGCGTGAATAGAAAGTGGTATGAAATTATTCCTCGTATCATAATGATAAATTAATAGGAAGACAAAAAATACAAATTTCATTAAGGGGCTCCTGGTGTATACATGCCCACATAGAAACTATTCTCACATAATGCCATATAAAGATGCGAGATTTAACGGTCGATCAATTAGTATAACACCCGCATAATACTGAATTGTTAAAAGTAAAAGCAGAATTTCTGTAAATATTTCGTAACAATAGTCGCATTTATAAATGGTTATGTCTCAGGGAAATAATAAAATTAGGAATGTGATCAAATCCCTAAGGCAAATGACGGGAGATGTTAAAATAACGTCTCTTCAAAATCATTTCCCTGATTAAAAGTAAGTGATTTTATCAAATCCTTAAAGTGTTTCAGTGAAATGATGAAATGAACTAATCAGGATTTGCATTGGCAAAATGCTGTCAGGGGGGGAGGCATCTGGGGAGGGGTCGAGTCCTTGTACTTCTTAACCAAACAGGCGGTACTATCGATCCCCCAAAAATCAACCCTATATTTTTAAAAAAAATGGCACCAAAGAATTAAGATGGGGATTGATATTTTAGCGTGTAAGCCCCCCTGCCCAAAGCAGGTCATCATTAGTAAAGAAATTATGAGGGGGGCTGACCAAGTCGATCAAAGCCACCACGCGCGCTTTCCCGGTTTCCTGTAACACATTTCCGTCCCTTTTTACGAAACCACTCCCACAAATATCCAGCAACCGAGAGGAAAGATATTACACATAAAAAAATACTAGCCTAATTTTCTAATTATTTATTAATCAGTTTCGAATAAATAATTTGTATTTCATTGACTATTGTGTATTACTTACTTCTACACTTAAATATAATGCATTATATTTTGTTAAATAAACACTTTTAAACTCTTGACAATCTTATTCCATCATTTCACTGAAACAGATCAGGAATTTGTTCAAATCCCTTACTTTCATCAGGAAATGACCTTGAAGAGACGTTATTTTAACATTTCCCGCCAATTCATTATATCCCTTAGGGATTTGATCAAATTCCTAATTTTATAATTTCCCTGTGACAGATATATGTTTGCGTGTCATTCACACTAGTTTTTAAATTAAAGCAATTTTGGCGGTCGTATTTTATTGCTGGTAATTTAGTTTTTATATCTTACAGCTTTTATTTTGCTTTTGTTAGACTTGAACCAAAATTTTACTTAACTTTAAGTTTAAATTTCTTAAATTCTGGCCTAAAATGTGTGTACGTGCAATAAATGCATTAAAATTTTCATCAACTTGAGTAAAATCCGTATCGCTTTGGTATATAAGCTGAGCTATAAGAAAAATTATCATTTATCAGTTAAACTACGAAGAATAAAAGTAAACGAAGAAGTAAAATTTTAGAGGCAATTCTGCAATTAAAAATAAGCTGAATTCAGCAAAAAAATCGTGTATCATACAAGAATTAAAATTTTTTTTTAACTAAGCAACACCATCAAAAAATTTTGAAAATTAAGATAAAATCCTCCAGGAGAAAATGTTTTTAAGAAATTGTGTGTTTATATAATATTTACAAACTTTAAACGGAACTAGTTTCTAAAATATTTGAATATAATCGATATAATCACGTGAAATAGGAAATGCTTCAGTACTTCATAATTTAAAATAAATTAAAAGTAAAAAAAAACTTTTTAAAAACAAGCTTTTATTCAAATGCTCTAAAAAGAATAAAATAAACTTTTCTTTTAAAACTTTTTTTGCTGTCAACTTATAACGTCATTACACAATTTATGATATAAAAGCTTGCCGTGAGATTTACCTGTGTACATAAACCAGCAAATTAAATAACTTGATCTGATTGATTTTAATTTTTTAAATTTTCAAACTAAGTAAATACGAGTACTTAAATATCGCGACAAGCTTCTATATCATAAATTGTGTAATGACGTTATAAACTGATAGAATAAAATGTTTTAAAAGAAAAGTTTATTTTACTACTTTTAGAACATTTAAATAAAAGCTTGTTTTTAAAAAAGTTTCTCTAATTTTAATTTATTTTTTACTTTTTAGTTATCGCTGGACAGGCTTCTCATTCTGTTCATCTCATGCAACGCATCATTGTTGCAAGGTCGTTTGCCGGTTAATTTCGAACAGTGTCTTGCTCTTCAATAAGGAGACCTAATGATGTTACCCTACTTAAGCTTGACCAGCAGTGAAGAGCTTCGAACCTGAGTATACAACGGCATGTTCGACAGAACTACCCTGAATTTTGTGTAATGTGCAAGCCCAACACTAAACGTATTACTTTTTATTTCCATTTATAGAAAACTAGACCACCCTCCCTTCTCACATAAAGAACACTTTTTTTTGTTAACCATAAGTATTCACTTTTAGGATTGTACCTTAATCTTTTAGTCGTTAAATCTGGAATTAGTCACCAAATCTGAAAATTGTGGTTCCTGATGACCTTGATCAGGAATATGGAGCAAAAATATTAAATTGTTGTATTGTCATCGGTCCTTGACAAGTGTGCAAAATTTCAGCTCAATCAGGTGAAGATATCAGATTCAAAATTGAATTGCAAGATTCCACCCAAACAAATTACATTCCAAGTTAAATAAAAGCATGTAAAAAAAAGAAAATATCATTTTTTTAAAAAAAAGAATTATTCCGTATCGTAACGAAATAAATAATCTTTCCGATTATATGTTATTATTTTTTGTCTCAGTTTGATAGAAAGAATAAGATGGTTTTTTTAAAAAAGGTCGAAAAAAAATCGGAACTTCTTCAAGCTCAATCCGATAAGCTGCTCGGCAGAATAAAAAGCTAACAGGGGTAAAAGGTTTTTAACTAATTGCAATATCGCAATATAAATGGTCAAAACATGCATTGTCATCCAAACTAAACGTATATACAAAATTTCAGCTTGTTCGATTGAAGACATCAACTTCAAAATTGAGTTGCAAGATTCCACCCAAACAAATTACTTTGCAAGTTAAATAAAAGCTTGTGTGTAAAATATACCGAGATTAATAACCAGTATACTAATTTCCAGGCGCAACTTAAATGATTAGCAAAATATTCGATTTCATGATTTCTGACAAGTAAATTATCAAGTAGAGAAATAATCATATTTTTTAACAAAAAAATAATGGTCAGGAATCATATTGGTTTTTTTTCATTGATATTTAAACACAGAAGTAAGCAAAATAAATAAATTAGATAAAAAGTTAAATATCATGGCACGTTGCCTAGAAATTTTACAATTGTTTCTCCTAAACATCTACGTAAAGAATTAAAATGAATATAGAGCTACAACGACATGGATATTAATGCATTAACATAATACTATAAAGTAAATTTTTCAGACTGTTTTATCCATTACTAATTCTGTTAACATAAGAGTCGTTAAAGGAGTGATTATATATATATATATCTTTATATCTTTATATATAAAAATCTCCTGTGCGTGTGTATGTCACTAAACTCCTCCTAAACGGCTGGATCGATTTCGATGAAATTTTTTGTGTGGGTTCAAGTAAGTTCGAGAATGGTTTAGATTCACAATTCGGTCCGATATCGCAATTAGTTAAAAAGATATTAATTAAAAACATTCAAAAAATGCAACTCAACATTCGCCTGCATTTTTGTAGCAACACTATTGTTATGAACACAAGTAATATAAAAAAAATTTTTAATCAATTCCTACTTAGATCAACCAAGAAAAAATTTATTTTAGCTACTTTTTATTAAATAGTTGCAATTAATATAAATATGTATATACATATGACAGAATCACAACATTAAGTGGTAATTAATTTTTATCAATTATCATTAAAATATCGTATTGTCATTCAAAACAATCGTATACATAAAATTTCCTTTCAACCGAATGCTTTGACAAGTGAGAAAAAAACCTTTTCAAATTTTGACATGTCGCCAAAAGGGTCGCTAAGTCGCCAACGTGGCTGTATTTGTAGTTTTTTAAATAATTAGTTTTAATCAATTAATTTTTATTAATTATAATTAAATTATTGTATTGTCATCCAAAATAATCATGTACATCACATTTCAGCTCAATTGAGCGCTTTAAAATGCATTTTATTAATGATTGAAAATTCCCCCAAGATAAATAAATAAATAAACAAACAAACAAATAAAATATGTATAGAGATCGTGAGCTAATAGTAGGAATTGAAAAAGACGTAAGTTGGCGTCGAAAACTGATTTTCAGCCAAACTGGCCAAACCCGGTCTTTATTGTTATGAAAACGCAGACGCGATTCACGCTTTTTAGCGTTTTTAATTTATTTCTTTTCAAAAAATCTTTATATATGTAATTCTTCTGTGCGTGTGCATGTAACTGAACTCCTCCTAAACAGCTGTACCGCTTTTGATGAAAGTTTTTGTCTGTTCCTGTGGACTCGAGAATGGTTTAGATTTATAATTCGGTTTAGAAATGCTTATTTAATTAATTTTTTATTTATAAATTGTTGAGCTTGGAATGTTGTACATTGGATCCGGCAGACTGCACTACGATCGCAGTATCGAATATTCAAAAATCTTTTATTTTGAATTTAAGATGTGTGTACAGGACAATGTCTGTCGGGTCCTCTAATATATATATATATATATATATATATATATATATATATATATATATATATATATATAATATTTCATTATCTATAAGGAAAAAGAGTAAAAGATAAATATAATTTTAATGTAAGTTTTGAAAGTTGAAATTATTATTTAAGATTTTTAGACAGAATAAAATTTTCCTGGAGATAGTATTCTAAAATTTTAGAAAAATTTGTAAAAACAGCTTGGAAAAACCCATGCAGACTTTTTTTATAATGGAAAATATAAATATTTATTTCTTATTATATTCATATGCGTGTGTTCTTTTCAATGTCCTAGAACTTACAATTATGAATTATAATTACAATATCGATCTAGTTAAATTACTTCATCTGGAGGAATAACAATTTATACAGCCTGGATTTTCATTTACTGTGTTACGACCAGAGACGTCTTGATCAGGGCCTTGATTTGAGAGGGGGCCTCGTTTTGTTCTCAACTCGGCTTCAAGAAGACATGATCCGAATAATTTTAATCGTCAGAAGTTATTCTCGGACACATTCTCCGAAAAACTAGAAATTTCGAACTGTTTGCCAAAGGGCAACAAAGGCAAGATTACATTGTTATGTCCTGTCCGACGTCCATGTCTAGGCCTAGGTCTGCCACCATGCACCATCATTATTCATTAAGTCGAAAGGCAGCAGTCGGTTGATTCGGTTTGTGAGACTGTGCGAGTCACACACATTTATTAGTTACGGATTACCGTTTATTCGAGTATTTAACAAAGTATGCTACACACACACACACACACACACCAGGGGGGGGGACCTTTATGGATCAACGTGCCTTTTTTTCTTAAGAAATGTTTGATGAGGTATAGACGTGCCAACAAATAATTTTGACTTGGCATTATTGAGAAAATAATAAAACTAAATACTAAGAACTCAAAACTCTTTATTTACTACGAAAAAATTCCTTTTGTGCACTGCATGGTTATAAATATTTTAGTTATACGTGTAATTCAAAATAAAGTAACATTAGTGAGACTTCTGTTGCTGCAGATTGGATGACAAATAACTTATATTAGGATTGTAGGATGTTACTTTTGGTAGAATGCATGCTGAATTGGAGTCCTTTGCCAAATGGTTTCTAAGAAATTAATTATTTTTGTTGTGTTTTACTTTTTTGACAAGAGGATTTGTGATTTGTATCAAAATGTCGTTTTTTTTACACACGATGTTCTGCACACCACTGTTCCAGAACATAAAACATGCACCACTTCGTCATCATTACTAATAATGCCATATTTCTAGATTCACCAAGCTTGAAATTATCTGTTACACTTACTATCTTGCACTTTTTGTTCTGAACTAGCCACGTTGAATAACAGTTAAAAGTCGCAAATATAACACAAACTTTAAAATACAGTTGTGTCAATGAAACTGACTATGCAATGCGCAGACAAATGTTGCATTACAAGCAACTGTAGTCCACGGCGTAACTAAGGCAGTTAATAACAAACGAGTGCACTCCCCGACGCTCTGCGACCGATCACTCGAGTTTGTTCGTAATACTTCATAGTGAATTTTGTTTTTGAATGCGAACCACACATTTTGATCGCTACCGTGCCCAAAACATTTTGTTGCTTGCCATTGTTGGCACGCGTGCCACTGGTTCGCCATCCCTGCTATATACTGCCTACTTAAAAGGGTCATAGGTAGGGTCTACTTTTACAAAAGGGCCCAAGGCCTCAAGAAGTCTTAAGACGTCACCGTCCATGTACCTAGGCCTACCACCATACACCCTCATGAGTCGTTTAGTCGAAATGCGGCAGTCAGTCCAGCCGGTTTGTGCCTAAGTTTTGGAGATTGAGTCATGCAAATTTATTTGTTTCACATTATCGTTTGTACGAGTATTTGAAAGCATGTGCTAAAAATACTGTCAATTTTTATTGGTAACAGGAGCCCAGGGTTTCAAGTAGTGTTCAGACTTGCTTGCGTGAATTTCAAAATGTGCCGAATATCTCCTGAAGTACTTCATATATATGGACACATTAATTATTTATTTTGAATCAAATTTTAAATTAATGTAACTGAAGGAAGGAAGGATTCGATCTAGATACCTTCCGTTCCGAACGCGAGTACTTTTTCGACCACGCCAAAACGATCGTCATCACGTGATTTTTGGCATTAGGTTATATAGATATCACACCGCCACATATCCACATGCCAGTGATTCGGTGAATAGATGAACGAACGATAACATATTCGTGGCGAGTATGTGAGCAGTTGTGTTACTTTGTGGGTTGCGTCATCGTGCGTGACGGCTTGAGTATTGCGTCATTTGTGTGAGACGGCTTATTTGCGTCAATGTTTGACGGCTTGGTTGCCTTTACGGTGGATAGACCGGCGCCACGACTGCGGCGCGTGAAGGGTGCGGTTCACTTTGCGCGACCAAGGTCACTAATGAAGGAAGGAAGGATTCGATCTGGATACCTTCCGTTCCGAACGCGAGTACTTTATCGACCACGCCAAAACGATCGTCATCGCGTGATGTTTGGTACTAGGTTATATAGATATCACACCACCAAATAACCAATGCTTGCAATTAAGAAAGTATATGGTGTAAGACTGACAAGATATCTTAAGTAATTAACTTTAAATTTCATAAAATGAATAAACACATACATATTTTTATTGCACAAGTTTAGATTTTGATTTTCAAATTATAATTTTACAATCGTACACAATATGTCAGATTTTTAATGCGCAAAATATTTTAAAATAATAAGTTTAATAAAAGATAGTTCTTTATCAAATTTATTTATTGAATAAAAAACTAATTAATGTGATAAAAACACAAAAATTTAAATGTTCATAAGTTTATATGCTTTATAACTCTTTATAATAATTAAGAACTACACATACATTCCAACAACAGAGACATTTTATGTAGGTAACCTTAAGTTAACACTTTAATGTTACTTATGATCTATAAAATTTGGATTCGAAAAAAAATTGTGTGGATAATTTCACTATTATTTTTCAATATAATTTCACAGCTAATGTAAAATATTGTAACCATATTACCACCTCGACGTTGAATGTAAAAACACTCTTTAGTTTTAAAATTATATTGTGATTTTTTTCATATATTTGTGCAAAATCTAATAAGTTGTTCCTTCAATTAATTCAATAATAAATGATAGAAGAAAACCCAAACTTGTTGAAAAAATTATTGTTTAATTTGAATCATTAAACATTTCTTGTTTTCTTTTGAAATGCTTAAAGCAGAAATGTAATCCTTATACACCCAACTGTTTTTTCAAGGTAGATAGAAAACCGTGAAATAAAAGACCGTGTAAAAAATACACGCGGCATATGGTAAATTTTGGGGAATACGTTCTACAATTTTAAAAAATCGTGTTGGATGAAAAATCTCTAAACATTTTCTCAAAAAACCGTGGATAAAGGAATAATTAAATCCATATTACTTATTTATAAAACAAAAAAATCATTTTTATTACAAAAAGAATTAAAATTAATGTACAGAGAAAACTTAGTCTATATATAAGTACATGCAAATAAAAATTCAAATTGTGAAATTAGTAATGAAATATTTAACTAACAAGCGCGTTTACTATGAACTGGATCAAAAATGCTATCATCAGCAGATGTGTCAGATATATCTAGTACAACTGTCGACTTTGATTCAAAAGAAGAATTTCGTTCATTATTAAATGCCTCTGTAGTTTTTTTTTATTGTTACAAAGTCTGTTACTAGCGGCTTTATTTATTTAATTACTTATTCTCAAGTTGCTTATATAATTCTCTCTGGCGTAGCTAGTCATGAGGAGAGGCATTATATCAAAATTCCTTGAACGTCTCTTCTTGGAGCCTCTTAATGTGTTAAGATTTTTTTTTTTTTGCTTACATCTGTCGGGGCTCCTGTAGCTTGGGAGCTACAGGGATACAGCGGTAGCTACCCCCTAATAATTCTTGATATCTTGCTACATGAAACATAAGAATACGTTGGAATTTTAATGTACGCTCAATGTCAGGATCATGAGTAAGAAAAAGTTGTTCACTACATGCAGCAAATTTCAAGACCTCGCGAATCAAATCAGTCGTTGATAGCTTAACTTCTTCTTCGACTTCTTTATTATCATAAAATGTCACAAATTCGATCAGATCGTCCTCATCCAAAGGGCATGAATCCCCAAACTTCGCGCGTGCTAGAACAAAAACACTCGTGTAACAAAAAATATTCTTTAAATTCGCGTACCGTGTTATCTCAAAATCGTTTAAGGAAAGAGTTGGGTGTATATATTTTCCTTCAGCAATTCTATACTACTTTTTTTAGCATAAATGTAATAAAAATAATCAGCTTATTTTAACAACTAATTATTCATTTAAATGCATTTTGGTCATATGCCTTGTAGTAAATATTTAGGAATGACCTAAACACTTTCGTAGTAAGAATAATCATAGCCATATGGTTAAGAATAAATGACGATTACAAGCATTATGTAAACTCAATAAAAAAAGAAGAGTTATATTATTTTTATTATTTTCTTAATTATTTAAATGATATAAAACATTTTATTACTGCACGCAGACATCCTCTGAGATTATTCGTAAGGTGACCAACCGTCCTCCTTTTATAGGTTCTGTTCTGCCTCGAAAAGTGTCCTCCTTTTCAATAATTTAAAAACTATCGGTTAATCTCTGTATTCAGAGATGAACCAAACATATTTACAATATGTCGAGGACTAGTTTGAAACAAATATCACAGGAAATAACAGTTTTCAATGGTGTTTTTTGACTTCATCGCAAATAAAGTGGGTAAATATAGAAAATTGTGTTGAGTTTTTATCGAAAGAAATGCCTGATATTAAAATCGACGACAATGGTCTGTTTGAAAAAGAAAGACGACTGAATGCATACTTAAATTATAATAAATTGAGAAAAATTGAAAAATCAACATGTTGAAATAGATAAAGGATTGGTGAAAATATACTTAAACTATTTCAAAAATGAACACATTCCACAGGAAAATTTAGTTATTCTTGTTGAGTTTACGTTGTGCTGCCCTAGAATTAATGCAGCAGTTGAAAGAGTTTTTTCAGTTGGTAATGATTTTTGGACAAGTGAGAAATCAAGATTGAATGTTAATATATTAGCTACCATGCTTACCGTAAAATTCAGTATGAAGGATTCTTTTTTGCTTCGAAATTTCCAATATATTAGAAAATTATTTCGACAAAAAAATCATTCAATGGAAAAATGCTCGTTAAAGTAAATAATTGAAAGCGTAATTAGCGTATTTTTTTTAATTGAAAACAATTATAAAATCCCCGTGCACCACAAAGTATCACACGGGGCTTACAGAAGTAAGTATTAAACACACATTCAAGGGAAATAAACAATTAAAAAATGAAATTAAGAAGGATTACAAACAGTTACAACAAATTTACAGAAATTATTGAAAGCACTTCTGGTGGAAAGAAATTGGTGAATTAATAAAATGCGTTTCATACATTTATGTTGTAATTTTTTCTTAAATTTTTCTCATACTCCTTTTCATTGTAAAAAAAACTGTCACCTTATCATTCGTAAATAGTTTAAAGGACTTTTGGATACGATTTATAGTATTTATAATCTGTGCGAATTGCGAATAATTGTTTAAGTGTTAATCATAAAGCGTTAACTCGATTTGTGAATTCCTTTCATTTTTCTCCCCTCTTTCCTAAATTTACTAACAATAAAATAAAAGAGGATCATACAACATAGGCGTCCGTTGTTGTCCATATGCAACTCTGAAGAGAGTCTTGTTTGTGCTTTGCAGGTACAGAGTGAGTCTAATAAGGAAGTGGCTTATTATTGGGTGAGGCTAAAGGGCAATTATCGTGTCGTTTTGGAGCAATGAAAAAAGCCCCTTGCTCTTTTCATAACTGCCTACTGACTGCAGGGGCAATTATCTAGGTTGATGCATGCATTCACCCTCGCTTAGCCAGGACACTCTGAAAATTAGTCTTTTGACACACTCTTCGGGAAACTTAAAACATCAGCGATAAGGGTTTTCAGCCGTTAGTTTGGTTCGGGAAGAGGGTGAACATAACAATCACATAAATAAGTAATTCAGGAACATAAAGGATAATTATATAATAGTTCTGTTTCGAGCACTTAGTGTTTTTAACTAATAAATTATAGTTTAAAAAAATAAAAAACACGCGCTTTTATGGTTAGTTGAACTAAAAAGAAAAAAAAAAATTCTTAATATAAGAAAAAATGATTAACGAGAAAATATATTAATGTCATTGGGGTAAAAACGTGGGATGCTCTAGATATCAATTGTTATAATTTCTTACTAGTTCTATTCCAAAATGCTGAGTTGTTGTAAAAATGGAATACAAAGCATCCCATGCTTTTATCACACAATGACATTAATTTTCTCGTAAATCATTTTATTCTTGTATTAAGAATTTTTTTTTTTTACTCTTTAGTTCGATTAACCATAAAAGCGTGTTTTTTAGTTTTTTTAAAATATAATTTATTTTTCATTTTTTAGTTCGATCTACAGTAAAAGCACATGCATTTTTTTAGTTTTTTTTAACTATTGTTTATTCATACACTTTTTTTTTTTAATTTTTGGCCTGCGACCGAAAAAATTTTCCCCATCCCTGAGTTAGAACAATTTTTTTTTTACATGCACGAGTCTTTTTTTTTATTTCCATTTTCAGAAAGATTGGACAATTGCTTATATTATGATAAGAAATTGTTGACCCCAAAAAACGTTTTCGCTTTTAGGGTTACTCTTAATCTTTAAGTCGCCAAATCTGGCAATGGTACAAGGAATTAGTCACCAAATCTGGAAATGGTTTAATGAATTAGTCGCCAAATCTGGATTATCCTGTCTCCTGATTATCCTGTTCAGGACAATGGAAAAAAGTTATGAAATTATTGTATTGTCTTCGGTCCTTAACAAGTGTGCAAAATTTCGAATTAATCTGACCTTTTAAAGTGGGTAAAAATCGAGCTCAAAGATACCGTTACATACAAGTGAAATTTATGAAAGCGTGTTAAAAAGAAGAATGTTACTGAATTGTGCACATATACAATTAAGGGGACACAGTTTGATTCAATTGACAAAAAACGGTCAAAAATGCAAATAAAATATTTTTAAACTAAATATTATTCTGTATATAATTTTCTATAATCTCTCAAAATTTGAAAGCTCTATGTTAAAAGAATCCAGAGTTATGATAACGTATGTCTTCGTTTTTATTCACATTCCAATGGGGAAAAAAGGAAGATTTTATCTTAGAAAGAAAAAGCAACTAATTTATCTTCATTTAAAATGCTAAACCTTTTTATCATTGTACCAAATCCGTTGATATTTTTCTACCTGTTGCCTGTACATGAAACAAAAGTTGATATGCATTTTTGGATCAGAGCAATATTTATTTTTTAAAAATAGTTGAATTTAGAATTCATATATTTTTTAAGGAATTTTCAATAAGCATTCATATATAAAAAAAGTATTTTACTACTATCATTCATATGTTAGCAGAAAACACATACAAACTTTTGTTATATATAATTTGACACACGCACTTGTAAATAAAATTGTATGTGTGTAAGTCAATTAATGTAAGAGGAGTAGAATTTGAAAATAGTTCCATGAATTTTAACTTTTTTTAAAAAAATTAAATGGTTAGCTTTTTATGGAGTATTATGAGCACAAAAACTGTTCTATGTGGTTCATATACATAAATTACAAAAAAAAAACCCTGTGAAAATTTTTAAATTAAACTTTTTTTATATAAATCAAACCATGCTCTTAAAAAGTATAAAAAGTAACAGCATGTAAATATATTATTGAAAAAAAAGCAAGTCTCGCTGGAGATCTTTTCAGATGTGAACAATTTTAATATATTCTTCAACCTTGCTCCGATTCTCGGAAAATATACCAGAAATGCAACTCTATTGTACTAATTGATAAATAGAACATTCACAGCTAAGAGCAAAAATAATTTGTGCCAAATTATTAACGAATATGCACCTGGCTTTTGTTTTTTATAGCGTTACAAGTGTGATACAAATTTTATCTTTTCGACGGTTTTCTCTTTTATCGTTCGTTTATAAAGTACATTTATTCCATTTTTTTTTTAAAATTTCGTTCAAAATTTCTTTTAGTTATTATTTATTAATATATATATATATATGTATATAATTTAATATAGCGCCTTTGTAAAACAGTGTTATTCTTATCGTCAGTTCTAAGAAACTAATATTTATCACTTTTAATAAGTCTTCTAAAATATCCTTAAGAAAGCTATCTCGTAGAATTTTTCACCAGCTAGAGGAACTTTTTTATGTTAACTGCAACGTTTCAAATATAACGCAACACAAAGTTATAAAACGGTTATATTGAAATTTTTTTACTATAAAAAGTACTAGTTACATTGAAACTTATAAATAATAATTGAATTTTGTTAAGTAATTAGTGTAGATGAAAAATAAATGATTTAATAAATATAAAAGCAAAATATTTATCATAACTTAAACTTATTAAAAAATTAAGGCTGGGCATTACACTTCTCAAGCCGTAATAATCCTAAAATTTTGAACATTAACTTATGGATTTTAAAAAGTGCAAATGAGTATATTACAATTACAGGAAATAATGAAATACTTCTTAAAATTAAAATAAGTACCGTTATTTTGATAAATTCAAATTTTCTCAGATTTAGAACCTGCTGTGATTTATAATTAACCAATGACTGATGGAAATTTTCCGTTAATATTCTCTTCTAAAAATCTGGCTTTTTTCTATCATAGCTATCAAATAATTTCTCCTTTCAAAACTGATGAAAATGGGTAGCACTTTAACATTAAATTTAACTTTTGCTAAAAAGTGACATTTTGTATAAGAAACTGTATTTTGTGCCCTTACAAATTTTCGATTGGAATAACATATTTCAAAAAAAATGTTTAAAATTTAATAAGGATAATCTCATTTAAAGGAATCCGACTACGTTCGGAACAGTGATTTTGCAAAGAGCATAAATGGATAATTTTCATGATATTTAATGTCACTTAGATTAGAATCTATGCATAAAATTGTTTTAAGGACATTTTGACAAAAAAAAATTATTTAAATATAATATTTTGGCAAAAAATTAACTTAGAATAATCTTTTTTCCAAATGTTCTCCTTTCGTGAAAAATGGTTCTATTATGATAATATTTTGCCTGTATATAGCTCAGACCTTTTTACAGAGGCTCAACTAGAATTTTTGAAATATATAACTTAGAAGAGGGTTTATTCATATTTTATGACAACAGAGGGGAGCAATTTTAAGAAAAAAACGCCAATAATTATTTCAATGGGTGTTAACTCTGAAAATAATGTGAATTTTTCAAAACTTCTAGTTGAGCCTCTGTAGAGAGGTCTAAGCTATATACAGGTAAAATATTATTATAATAGAACCATTTTTCACAAAAGGGGAACATCTGGAGAAAAGATTATTCTAAGTTAATTTTTTGCCCAAATATTATATTTAAATAAAACTTTTTGTCAAAATGTCCTTAAGACAATTTTATGCATGTATTTTAATCTGAGTGACACTAAATATCATGAAAAGTATCCATTTATGCGCCTTTTAAAATCACGGTTCCGAACGTAGTCGGATACCTTAAGATGTTTTATTATTGTCATAAATAAATATATTTATAAGACATACATATTTATTAAATTTGTTTAATAAATACTGTTAAAGGAATTGTATTGAATTAAAAATTACAAGAAGAACAATTATAGTATACGATAAGTCACGCATTCATTAGAAATATAGCTGGACAACAGCACAATGTAAATTCATTTTGTAATTCAATCCAAAGATTTAAATGACGGAAATTAAAACTCAGTAAACAAATCCACTTCCTTTTAATATGACATGCATCTTATTGAAAAGTAATAAATTTGTACAGAGGGAGAGAGATCTGTTCTGTCACTGATTAAGAACGAAGACGTGTTACAATTTTAGTTACGGGTCGTTTCTTGAGTTCATGTAGTTTAAGTAGAAAATTTTATTCTAATTTTCAATAAAATGAACAACTTTAATCAGAATATTATTATTTTTAAGCTACGTTTTTTCACATTCAAAATTTTTAATAAATATTTTAAAAAATTGCTGATATTGCTTAGTAGACACATTCATAACACTTTCTGAAACAGTTTTAAGTCAATATAATTACGATGCTTTAATAATACGTGGAAATATTGGAATCAAAAAGTTATATGCAGAGTTCAGTAAATGCAGTTTGCTATATTTGAGATGTGTTTTCATATCTCAATTGTTTTGTACAAAAATAGTTTTTAAAAAAATGCTGATATTGTGCTTAGTAGATCTTCATAACACTTTCTAAAACAATTTTAAGTCAAAATAATTACAATACTTTTATTATACGTGGAAATATTGGAATCAAATGTTGAATGCAGTATTCGGTAAATGTAGTTTGCTACAGTTGAGTTATGTTTTCATATTTCTATCACTTTATGCAAAATATTTTAATCAAATGTGTTTGAAGTTTTGTTCTAGAGTTTTTTAACATACCGAAAAAGAATTTCAATTTTAATCTAATTACTCTGAGAGGATACTATCTAAAAGAAATTCGATCAAATAGAAATAAATGCTGTAAAATTTTTACGATTTTCATTTCATTTAAGCAAACTAAATTATTTTATTTTATCAAAAAATGCAAAGTTATTCGCATTCAGTTGAAAAACTTATACACGAGCTAAAATACAAACTTAGTAACAAATAAAGAAAAAAATAGAATCCTGTGCGCCTCAGTGTTTCCCTTTTCAAAGTTTTGCCCTATAATATCATCGGAGGAGGTATAGTTTGAGGATCTATTTGACTTATTAATATTTTATATACTAATCAGTTAATTAATATTTGTTCAGTATTACTTTATACACCTCTAAATTTATTAATATTTAACATGTATTTCTTCAGTGAGCAAAATTTGACTAATTTTGATCGAAAATGGAGGCAAAAATATGACCTATTAAGCAAAGATCCTTTATCCAAGTATATTTTTGCTTTTATTTCAGTTCTCAGTAGTTTTTCAACTTTTTCTAACGATGTTAAATTTGCACAACCTACCATTCTCCACTGGTGTAAGATTTCATTGTCGAGAAATGATTTTTATTCAAGAACAATAGGTGAAATGCAAATTTTTATTTTCGATATTATAAATTAAGACGCGCCATTTTTAAATTACTGGATAAAAATTAATTCTTATTGGTAATAATTAATTTAAATTTGAATGAATTGTATTACAGAATTATTCGTATAATACATGCATATGATGAAATCCAAAAGTTAACTTACAATGTATTTTTTTGTCTAAATTGAAAGCAAAGGAGTATACAAATATAGTATTTAAAAAACTTGTGCTATTAGCAGTTTTTTATTGAATTTTATATGTTTTTAACATCAAGTATGATTTACAAACAATAAATAGCCTCTTTTTTGTAAATATTCAATGCTTTGTTAAAAAAATATCACTAATATATTTTTATGGAAAAAGAATAAATTAATAGGGCTAAATTAGAGGTATTTCTCCCATGCTACTTGTAATGCATTAACAGCATCAATTTTTCATCCTGTCAATTAAGGGGTATTTAACACAAGAGGAAACAATCTTTGTTCCAGGTCACTTAGAAACTTTGGAGGAGGATATTTATGACGGCTCCTATCCGCTAATGTAGTCCCAAAGACGACTATCGGATTAAAGCCCGGAGCACAAGTTGGCCATTCTATTCACTCCTAACCTTCATCCTCGTGATATTTATCAATAAGCTTAGCTCGGTGAGATCGGGCATTATCCTTAATTAAGGTGAATTCACCACTAATCTCACCAGCATATGGTATGGCACACGGAGCAAGAGGGTCTATTCCCAATTGTTCACGGCAGTTAACGAGTTTTCCATGGAGCGTACACATGGTAAGTGATCTGAAGAGAGAGAACTCCAGCCTAAAACATGATTCTATTTATTTTATAGCTGCTTGCTTCCAACAATGCTAGATTGATGCCTTGTTCTCTCCAGATTAGCACAAAACCTGATCAACATCAACCAAATGGAAATAGTATTCTTCTGAACAAAAATAAAGAAACCCATTGCTGTCTAGTATAGGCAATGTGTTATTTTGCCCAACATAAAAGAGTATTTTTATGTCACCTATTAAAAGGGATACATACATATGTACAAGGGATCTACTTGAATTGAGTCTGATCGTGAAGGTGTCTGTGAATCCTAGTAGCAGACATGCTCGTGTCGGTTGAGGTACATTGATATGAAATCAGATGAGGCACCTCTCCTTCGGGCTGAGAGAGCTGGAAGGCGATCTTGCGCAGGAGTAGTAACCTGTTTATACACGTTACCCCAGAATAGTTCGTCTTGACACCTAATATTCAGATTCAGATTGATTCTATAGTCTCTGGATCACGATGCAGGACACATTGGGACATCTAGCAGCTTTATCTTCTAATAACCCTATTTCCATACGTGTGATTACCTACCATTTCCTAGACAAGGCTAATAGTATCTTAGTACCATTTATTCAGGCTCGAAAAAAGCATTAAAAAGTTTCCGTGCAAATTTCAAAAGTATGATATTCGCAGTTTCCTTTTATTGATATGTAAGTATCCATTTCTCTAAAAAAACTGTGGCATGTATAGTTGTTTCATCAGTTTTTATTATGATGAATTATGATGCTTAAAATAAATCAATTTATCTTTGTTTTCATTCTTTAATTGAAAAGCGTTGAAAAAACTAAATTTTAGAAACCAGTAAACATACCAATTGCATTTAACTTTAAAAAACAATCGATTTTTTTCTAATCTGAGCACTTTACTGGTAAAAATATGCAATGCAATAATTATTTTATGGAACAGGAAGCTTATAAAAATGCTTATTTAATGAAATGAAACACATTTTTACCAAACTTAATCTTATTTTTCTGATAAATCTGTATACAATTTAAGAATTAATTAATTTTAATTGGTATGAGAAAACTAATTTAACTTAGAAAACAATTCTATAATTAAAACAATTCATACTTGATCAATTTTACATGTCTCATTGCATGGTGCGTCCAAATGCTCCTCATCAGAATTCTGAAAAAAATAGAAGAAAATGCTATCAATGTGTCACTTAAATAAGCATAAAAATATCACAACAATAACAATAGCAAAATTTCAGCTTGCCGGAAATGGTGCTAAATAAAAGGATAGGAAATTGTACAAAACTTCTCGATTTCCGCAGAGGTTGATTTTTACGTATGCCTGAAATTACCCAAATATCTGTAAATTTGGTTACGCACCACTTACGTCCAGTCACTTGGAGGTCAAATAATGAATCGCATATTTTACATGTTTAATAATAATATTCGCACAATTTTTTTTATTTGATCGGTTTTTACTTTAAAATTTATTTTATTTGTACTACTTTCTTACATACTACCGATACAATAGTTGCTCCACGACAACACCAAAATTCCTAGAACGTTGAATATCTTTTAGCTAACTTCTCGAACCATGTCCACTCTATGATAATGGTTGGAGCTCATATACACTGCACTACGCTGTAACATTCAATGAAGATTACAGGCGCTCGTTCATAAATGTCAAGGGTTATTAACACACAGTGTATAAACAATACAACTTATATAGTAACTTACCTACAGATTGTGACCAAAATTGTGGACAAGTTTTGGAACTGTGTTCTGAAACTTTCTAAAATTGGGTCAACTGTATCACATAAATTGCATGAAGTGTCAAATTTCGAATCTTATGGAAATTATTAAATATCCTATAAAATAGTATATAAATGATGCAATATACTAGAAAAGTAATCAAAATTCCAAGGAAATTTAAAAATTAAATTTTGAGATTTTACATACTTTTAAGAGTAAATTTTTTTATGCAATTCACATTTTCATCCAATGTTTTATGATTAAAAAAGGGCACTTTTTGGAACACTTTTTATCATCCAGCTGATTTAAGAGGAACAAAATTTGGCTCACTTATACCATGAATACATTTTTAAATTTTCTCAATATTCAGCTGGATCTTTGATATATATTGCCCTATATTATTGGCTACAAAATTCGAAGAAAAAAATATGGACATGCTTGCGCATGCACAATAAAAAAAATTGCTTTTTTTAATATTGAATGCTCATTTTTTTTTCAAATATTAATCTTTTTCATTGCCAGAATTTATGCAAGTTCCATGAAACTTTGAGGCAAATTCTGAATACTATAAGTAGAAAGCGTATGGCAAAATGTAAATTTCTTAATAGACGCACTTATGTTTTCATGAAAATAAAGACTATTTTTACGAAAATGAATGCGAATATTGCAAATAGCTAATTAAATAACTAATTTGTGAACATTATAAGCCATTTACAGCTTTTTATGATGCATGGTGATCAAAAAACTTGTTTTTCAACTTGTTGGTGTATACTAAACGCTCAAATCACTCACTGCAAAGTGTGAGCTTAAGTATATTTTTTACATGCCCACAAACTCACATACACACCAGGGGTGTAGCTACCGCCGTATCAATGATACGGGGCTCGGAGCCTTCAGGGACCCCAAAACGCGTAAGCAAAAAAATCACAGTATGTTAAGGTGTCCTAAAAAAGAGCTCTCAAGGAATGTCCCCTAGGGACTAGCTACGCCAATGACACACACGCACAGTGCTTTGTCAAACTTTATTTATAAATTCCAAGAAATGTCTTAAACCTAAAAATTCTATTATTTTTGAACGCCAGTGTAATTCGTTAAAATTTTTTCATTAATTCTATAATATTTAAAAAACTTTTCGGGGTTGAATATTTCTTCAGTTTACTTGTCAAAATATGTGTGAGGAATTTTTCATTTATTAATCTATAGATAGATGTGTGCGTCTCCTCTTCCTTTTTTAACTTTATCATCCCTACAAAGCAAAACTCAAACGAGTGATTTTCTGTTATATCACATCTTCTACTGAAAATGCAAGAAAGAAATCAAGATAGCTATTGATTATATACACATCCCTCACAACTAAAAAGCTTAGTTAGTCTAGATAAAATTGCAATGCCTACACATCTTGAAAAAATAGTTTAGTCGAATAGTTGATTGCAGTGTTAACCTTTAAAGTCTCTCAGACTAATATATGTTAACTATCTTAAAAAAGTAATGTAATTGCTTTTTTTTAAACATCACTGACTCTATAAAAATTAATTCCTGACATAGATTTTTTTTGTTTAAGTAAAGAAAAACATGAATCATTTTCAAAGTTTTACTTGTCCAAAAGCTTAAAAATACTGTAAAAAAATACGGTTTTCTACTTTTAAGAATCAAAACATCTGAAACAGGAAATAAAAGCACTTGAATATGATGACGATTTTAATTTAACAAAATTATTTCGTCTTTAGTTTTTGGAGAAAGATAATACACGATTCTACAGGTGTCTTATGTATAGTAATTGCAGGGACTCTCCGACAGAGCTTCTTTGGAAAATAACAAAACTAAACAATTTATTCGACGTCTGAAAGAAATAAATGCCTTAACTGTCAAAAGTTCCTAGATTTCGTCTGATCGGAGTATTTTCTTCAGTAAGATATGAAAATTTATTCTTCCGGGATGCTTAGATGATTAACTGTCGCCAACGCAAATGTTGTTGCCTTTTCCACATGGTACTCTAAAGGAAGTAACATAAAAAAATAGAAAAAAAGTTCTGCTATAACTAAAATCCCGGTGAAGATATTTGGAAATGCGGTATGGTTTAAAGTTCTATGATGAAAAGAAATGATTTACGTTAATTGTATCAGCCTCTCACTGTTTCATTTTGTTTCTTCCTAGACATCAAGAGTTTTTTGTACATAGATTTGTTTATAGTTTTTAAGGAATTTTTTAAAAAATTTATATATTTAAGCGGAACTAAAAGTAAATTCATGAAAATGGTTTGGATTAACAGTAGATGCGATAAAGGAGGGCAGGAGAGGTGACCACTCCCCTCCCTTTTCGAGGGAAAATATTAGATTTTTTTTGCCAGTTAATAACCATTCGAAACTAGAAATTACGTATAAAAATCTTAATCAAACACTTGCATCATCATCTTATTATCTTTCCTTTCATTCCTTTAAATATTAAAAATTAGATGAAAACGTCATGTATCTGAACATGGATGCATCGCAGCTCACGTATTTCAAAAGAACCACTGCAATCAGCTAAAAATCACATATTGTTCAGTGAAAGTTACATTGTATAGTACTAATAAAAATCTCAAAAAATATTAGTACAGCAGTAAAGCTGGCATTTTGTGATTTCTTACATTTTTATCTAAATTTAGTCAAAAAGTGTCAAAAACTTACCATTTTGTAACTAAACTTTAAACTTTTGTTGCTTACTTTCTCACTTACATTCCCACCATCCTGATACTTATGGCTTTCTATACATTTTCACCCCTTAATTTCTAATCTTTAATTACCCGTTCTTACGTTGAGTACGATTGAATTTTAAAATGTATACCAAAAGCAGTCGCTTCAGTCATTTGAATTTTAGCTAGACATTTTAAGTTTTAGTTGTGTATGCTTCATTCGCAGTCAGTTAATCAAAAGAAAGTTGAAGGAATCAATAGAATATGTCATTGTTTTGATTTTAAGAGGTATTTAAAAAAGAGTTTTTTATTAATATCAATACAAAAATGTTCAATAAGCAGATCGACCAATAAATCGACCCCCTCCCCCTCACTTGAAAAAAAATCAAAATTATGTATTTTACTTTAATAATTTACTTCTCATGATGATATACGAGTGTCACTGAAATTTTTGAGATACTACTAGGTTTTTTAAGTTATACTTACAAAATTTTAGGAGTGTTCAAAATAGCCACCTCTAGTATCAATGCACTTTTGAAGACGAATTTTCCACAGATTAAATGCCTGAAACCATTCATTTCTTGGAATTTATGAAAAATGCATTTACACAGCCACATCAATCTCTTCTGAATAAAAACTATGTTCACGAAGTTCTTTTATAGATTGAAAAAAACCAACAGTCATACACAGCGAGATCCGGAGAATAAGGTGGATGCTCTATTACTTTAATTTGTTTTTATTTAAGAAACTCAGCTGTTAATCCGGCTGAATGGGAAGATGCACAGTTATGGTGAAGCATTAGTCCCTTAGCATTAACTTCTTGGAGAATTTCTGGAAGACATTTAGTGGTATACCATTTTGCTGTTACTGTCTTCTGTCCTTCCAACTTGATGGATTTGATCAATCGCGTACTTCTAAAAAAACCGACATACATTACTTTTTTCATTGCTCGATGGCTTTCCCGTAGAATCATCTTCAAAGACCCATAGTTTGCTTTCTTGACGCGTTGGAATGTCAAAAAACGGCTTGTACTTTTCATCACCCGTAACTATTTCAGATATGATGCGGTGGCCAACATCGTTTAGCAATTTAAGGGATTTTTTTACTGATTCTGACACACTCTTCTTTTTGGTGCTCAGTTAGACTATGGGGAACCCAAAGGCAAGCTACTTTTTTCATATGTAATTCTTCATGAATAATTTTGTATGTGGCTTCGGATACAAAGTTAAGCTCCTTCTGTATCATTTGCTAGGTACAACGATTAACATCCATTAACATTTTTCGTATGGCAGAAGCATTATCCGGGATTACTGCCGACCGTGGTATTTTTGTGTGTTCTTCATCCTGAAGAGAATTGTGACCACTGCAAAATTCTTTAAACCATCTGAATACAGTAGCATGACATGGAGATTCATCACCAAATGCTAATTGGCGCCGTTGAACGCATCCCTCTTGATTTAATCCAGCTTTAAAATCATAGAAAATCAGAAACCGATAATGTTCGCGCGTCAACTCCATTTTCTCTTCTGTCTAAAATTTATTCTACGCTAAACAACTTGAAGTAAGTCAATAAAAATAAGTATTACAAAAGTAGAGATTATAGCCTGTGTTGCTCTATATCCCCTTCAACCTTTCAATCAATCAATACAAAAGTTGTACGTCAATAAAAGTTAAAATACTTGGCATTTTCAAATTAAACCATTAATTTTGTTTTGTAACTTCTTGTCTGCGTGCAATTCAAAAATTTCAGAGTTACCCTCGTATACTACAGTAGTAGTAATAATATAAAAAGAGTTCTTATATATACATACATCCCTCCTTATAAGAACTCTTTATTTATACACACACAAAGTGTTTTAAAAATATCTAGTAAAAATGTATAGATAAATAGAGGGGACCGAAATAAGCAAATTAAGTATAGAAATGTGGGTACTAAAATGCCTGGTGTAAGAACTAGCATGTAAATAAGTATTAACAACAGATAAGACAGGCAAAGTTAAAGGAAATAAATATTTTAATGAAGAATTTTTTTTTGTAATAGGTACCACTTTTCAGTGATTCACTGCGCTGCGGCAATGCATGGATTGGCATTCGTTAGCAAAAAGGTCAGTCAGGTCACGAAAATTTCCAATAGTAATTGTCAATCTGGTCGCCAGTTATTCATCCCCCAATGGAATTTTCACTCCCTCTTCTGCTTTTAATGTGAACCGAGAGAAAGATATCCAAACATGTCAAACATGGGAAGCTTGGTCACCAAAGAACAGCTCCATCTCTCCATATCCAATACATAACTTAAGGTATCCGACTACGTGCAGAACCGTGATTTTGCAAAAGCGCATAAATGTATAATTTTCATGATATTTAGTGTCACTTAGATTAGAATATATGCATATAATTGGTTTAAGGTCCTTTTGACAAAAAAATTTATTTGAATACAATATTTTGGCAAAAAATCAACTTAGAATAATATTTTTTCCAAATGCTCTCCTTTTGTGAAAAATACTTCTATTATAATAACATTTTGCCCGTGTATAGCTCAGATCTCTATGCAGAGGCTCAACTAGAATTTTTGAAATATATAACTTAGAAGTGGGTTTATTCATATTTTACGACAACAGAGGGGAGCAATTTTAAGAAAAAAAACGCCAATAATTATTTCAATTGATGGTTACTCTGAAAATAATGTGAATTTTTCAAAAATCATAGTTGAGCCTCTGTAGATAGGTCTGAGCTATATACAGGCAAAATATTATTATAATAGAATCATTTTTCACAAAGGGAGAACATTTGGAAAAAAGGTTATTCTAAGTTAATTTTTTGCCGAAATATTGTATTTATATAATTTTTTTGTCAAAAAATGTCCTTAAAACCATTTTATACATGTATTCTAATCTAAGTGACACGAAATTTCATGAAAATTATCCATTTATGTGCTTTTTTAAAATCACAGTTCCGAACGTAGTCGGATACCTTAAGCAATGGCATCAATTCCATTTGCAGCCCCATACATGAAATGCATGTCGGCGAGTTTCAAATTGGTGTAAGGATGGATTCTGCTTGGGAGAAAGATGACTAAGGCCATCAAAGTGCTTTCCCCTCAACAGTGCTCTCTACAGTCTAAACACAGCATATCCACACCCACATTTCTATACTGAATCTGATTATTTCGATTTTTAGCTGCTTATCCACTTTTGCTCGTTGTATGAAATGTAGAACAAGTGATCAAGCATATGTGGGCCGGGGAAATACTTACTAAAACTTCAAAGTGAGCAACGTGTATTGCACAGTAAAGGAGCGTTGAAATGTATGCATCGTCACTTTATTGCTGTAATGATTGATTAAAAGTCAACACGCCATACAAACCTCAGAGTGGCATACCAGCAGTTAATGGAATTGGAACAAAGTAGCTGATCAGTCTTAGTGAGGGGAGACTTTGTATCGTGAAATCCCTCTCGCTCAGAGCGTAATGCCATAACAGTGATGTATGTGGGGAAGAAATATGTATATTGACCATATAGAAGCGGAAAAGTCGAACCCTCGGCAGTAGGCCGCACAATATGATATCACCACTAAACGACAGACACTTTTTCCGCATGATGGTGACGGACCACACAGCGTCCTCTTGTACGTTGGTACAACATTGAAACACGTCTGTAAATGTGTCATTGTCTGTCCCCACGTCATTTGCCGATGTCTGCTGCGTCATGGGTTACGTGCAAGGATTCCGCTGAGCAGGATCATCTTGATGGTAAGGTCTCAATGTGCTTCCGACTACATAACAATAACAACATAAACAATAGCGTGTTGGTTGGTAACAAGTCGTTTTCACAGATGAAACCCTCTGCAATCTGAATCATAATGATGGACGCACACTCGTCAAAAGCTACAGAGGTGATTGCCTCTTCCGGAAGTGTTTCAATCAGCGTTATAATGGACAAACGCCTGGCGTTATGGTCTGGGGATTCATGGGAAATCCCAACTATTGTAAATTATGGGGGATCCTGAATAGCAAACACTATATCAGGGAATTCGTGGAGAGCCCGATATTCTATTCTTCTTGTAATACATTCTCATATTGCATATCAACATGACAATACCGTTCACATGTTGACTGGAATGTATGAGCCTTTTTCAAAGCACGACAGGTATCGCTTCTACCATGGACTACACGCTCTACCAGAAATGTCTCCTGTTGAGCATGTCTGCGATTATATCCTCGACAGTGATTAACTATTTCCTTTATGCATTCATTTGTAATAAGTTTAATCTCATCGGTTTTGTAAAAGTTTTCCTTAAATATCGCAAAGTTATTTTTTTAGCCTTCAATTGTACTATGTTTTATATGTTTTATTCTACTTTAGAATAGATAGCACCACCAATTAACTTGTCAAGTATATATTTTTCTAAAAATTAGCAATACTTCACTCACACACACACACAATTTTTAGATTTTACACTTCCATTCTTTATCAAAAAATTTTAAGAAGATTTTATAGAGTTCTCACATTTTCTCAGTGTAATTTTCAGTAAATCTTTTGATGTATTTTATGAACATTATATATATATTATTAACCTGAACTACTTTCCTGTAGTCGCTATTGCTTATGGGTACTTATTGGTCAGATGATTTACTATCTTCGCTGCTTAAGGTTACAAACGATTATATTTTTCATATGAATTTTAGCTTTTTTAAATTTCTTGCATATATCTAAGTAAGTGGATTACCGTTTTATACAATAAAATTATGTGGTTTTGCAATGTTAGAATTTTTTTTGTAGTTTTTGCAAAAAAATTGTGAACTCTGTCTTTTTGCTTCATGTCTCATACCATCAATATAAACAAATATAGAGGAAGGTCGGTGCCTTACAACTTTATAAATTTTGCAATCGTAGTTCTAAGTCTAAGGGCTTACTGTTGCATTATTGTAGTCATTCCTCTTCGATTTACAGTCTTGCTGCATTCCTACATATGGTTTAGCATTAAATAAGATATATAGCAAATGAGTATATGATTAATAGTTATATATCTATGCTCGAGAAGAAACAATTCATTAGGAAGAAATTCTGAGAAATTAATGTAATTGAATATCATTTGAAATTTAATTTTAATAGTAATCAACAAAAAAGCAGACTTATGTATTTCAGACAAAAAAAAATTTTCGTTAAGTACTAGGTAAAGAGTTCAATAAAATATGTTCAACTAACAAATGCCCTAATATAGGATATCATTATTGACAAAATCATAAAAGCGTTCAAGATATTTTGACCTTTTACCAATTTTAAAAAAAGGAAATCAAATTATTTTTAATTTTTTCATATATATATATATATATATATATATATATATATATATATATATATACATGTGTGTGTATGTATACTATATGCATATTTTACTTGACATTTATTTACGTGTTAATTTTTTTAAAAAAATCCCATAATAACTAATAAATTTTATTGTAACGACCTGCTATAAAACTATTAAAACGTTAAGTATAACTCTTTAAATTTTAAATCCTTACAAACAGAAAGCCTTTTCAACATAAACGAAGTAGCAATATGTTACTCAATTGAAAACGTAATAAATCAAAGTAGCCAAAACAATCCGTCAATCTTGTTGTTTTCGTGGGAAGACGTTTGCAGATACAAGCCTTGTTATCGAGCTACATCAAATCCAGGAATGGATAGTTATGTCTCCGCGCAGTTTTCAACACTTCTCGCAAGGACTGTTACTATTGCTTCCAATGAGGTCTCATAAGCATCCGATAACGCTGATCAGTGAAATAAAGTAATATGCGAAAAAAAAAAAGAATTTTGCTGGGCAGAGTTTTTATCATAACAAACCAATGAAAAGAGAAAAGACAGCAAATTAATCGAAAGAGAACATGAATAACTGTTAACTTCTAAAATAAACATACTTACTGATTGGTAACAGATCGTGTATTTAAATAAATGCACATTTGCTTCGTTAAAGGAAAAGAGAGCTGTGTGTGTGCGTACAAATATCAAAGCGTTACAGAAGACTATTTATATGCATTCATATATTGCTTTATACTAGCTCTTATTAAGGGAAAAAAGTACAAGATAGTTTTGTGATTCACATTTAAAGTGATATTTTAATATTTCAACCTAAATCAAAGTATTGGCGTTTTTTTTAAAAGAACAAAATTTGCTTTAATTTAATTTTTTAGTAAACCAATGTAAATTGCATTTTTTTAAAAAAATTTAATCAAAAAAATAACTGTAGCGTGCTTTAAATTATTTCTTTCTTGTCAAATAATTAATTATGTGGATAAATGTAACACACACAAATAAGTACACGGATAAAAAAAATACTGGAAACAATTATTCGGTTTTACTGTGAGAATCTTTTATTTCTTAATTCAGATTGATATAGTCCGAAAATATTAAATATAAAAAAGAGAAAATAAAGATGTCTATAACTATATGTAGTACAGGGGTGGGCAGACTTTTCTAGGGCACGGGCTACTTCTAATTTTTTCATGGTGTTGCGTTCCACCCAGTGACGTAGGTGTAGTGAGTTAAAAGGAAGTATACAATACAATCGGACCTCTATTCAAAGAACCTCAATTTTACGAATTTCTCTATTTTGCGAATTTTTTCCAAAAAAAAAGAACATTTTACATTTTTCTTCGTAAAATAATCTCCAAATAGCGAAGTGCATTTTCTATTCAACGAAATTTTCTCTCTTATGATTCGATTTTTCCCTCCTTATTTTTTAAAATGCCGTATTTACTCGAGTCTAAGCAGCAATTTTTTTTCAATGTTAATGCTACTGAAAATTGGGCGCGGCTTAGAATTGAAGGGGGAAAAAACTTGTTGGATGGAGTATTTAGAGCAATCACAGCTTCATGCATGTATTTAAAAGTTTATAATACTGTTAAAGTAACTAATTATTCACTTATTATTAGTTTTCGTTTTGAATTTTTTTTTAATTTCGTAAAATTGGATATCGATAAACCATTTTAGACTACTTTTCACAAAATCTTTTCGAGAATTTGGGGTGCTGCTTAGAACCGATGACGGCTTAGAGATTGGAATAAATACTTTATATTTCTAGACCTTCGTATGATGGAATGATTATTAGGTCTTAGGGAAAGCGGTCATCTTAAAATGTCTTGGCGGTTCACCGATCAATCGCGATCGACTTAATGCCCACCCCGGATGTAGTAAATAAGGTATTCATGTACTTGGGGAAAATCTACAGTTTGAAGCACAAAAATATTATTTTTCGCAAAAATTTTAATTTGTGCTCCTTTACGCAGACATAAATTAGTCAGATTATGTCAAATCATTGATAGTACGAGGTATCTTTGTAGAAAATTTTGATTACAGCTTAACTGTAAGATATAAAACACGAGTCGGCAACCTTATAGCTGTAGTGTGCCAACAGGGACTTAAGGTAAGGGCCATCTGGGGCCGGGCCCAGAGTCTCAGCCTCGATGGAGGCCTCGTCTCGTTATTTACTCATCCTCAGTAAGATCATAATCTGAATAACAATAATAGTCAAATGCTATCCGTACATATTCTCTAAGAATTTCGAACTTTATATACTGGCAAATCTGCCTTATTATGTGATGACAATAGTCCATGTCTAGGTCTAGGCCTACCACAATACACAGTCATTACTCATTCAGTCGAAAGGCTGCAGTCGGTCGAGTTGGTTTATGCCTAGGTTAGTGAGACTGTGAGTTACTCACATTTATTTGTTACAGGTTACCGTTTGTACGAGCATTTGACTATGTGTGGGCTATATACGATCTATTTTTAAGTTTCGCAGGTGGAGCCACCTTTTGCATAAAGACCCAGGGCCTCAAAAAGCCTTAAGACGTCCCTGTGTGCCAAGCCAATAACTTAACTCAGTGGCGCAACAGCCCATGGAGTTCAAGGCCTACTGTGTCCCACTTAGTATACGTGACCTTGGGCCCTGAGATGCATGATCAGATGTTACGGCCAGGGGGTCAATCTGACGAGAAAACCTCAGTGTTAAGTTCCCAAGCAAGCTTGGTACTTATTTACAGACCCACTGAAGGGATGAAAGGCTGAATCGATCTTGTCCAGCACGGGTTTAAACCTTGGATCTGTGTGGTGTGGAAGTGTGTGTGTTCATCCACGCCAAACCAATAGATCAATATAATTTAGTATGCCACGCAGTAGGAAATATTTGAAACAATTCAAATCCCATGTGAATGCATCAAGATTATGGAATAGAGGTTAAAAATACTCTGATTTAGAATTTTACTATATATTAATTATGCATCATTTAAAGATAATTATTAACATAAAAAAGTAACATGAAATCTAACTATTCCTTCGACATAAATTTTAAAAAACTATATTTTTTTACATTAATCACATAAACTATACACTAGATTCAAAAGAATCGTTTTATGGCGAAGAATTGAAATAGTCTTTATGCATGGAGGCGTAGGGAAGAGAGGGAGAGACAGATTTAATTTCATCTCATAACTTAGTAGAGTACCACTGAGAATTGCTCCGCGTGCCATAAACTGCCGACCCCTGACATAAAATATTGAATAAATGCAGAAATCAACATGTTCGATTCAGAGATGGAGACATTTAAACATGAATCACGTAATTAATAACTGATCAATTTAAGGCACCTTTTCTTTGTTTTTCATAAAATAAATGAAAAAGTTGAGTACTTAAAGAGAAGAGAAAACAAGTTTCTCAAAAATCAGGTAAAACATTGCAGTCAAACTTTGACTGCAATGTCACTGTACTTTTATTTTTTAACCGAATTAAAATTTTATTTCTTACAAAAATGTATTTTAGATTTAAAACTATTAAATATACACATATTTTCCCATTGGGTGTTCTGTAACAACATATATACAGAGTAATTGCGATCAGTTTTAAAACGGGAAATAAAATACCACTTTGGAGAAAGAAATACGAAAAAGCACAAGCGCCAAACATTTTCAGTTATTTCTTCATTTAAATCTCGTTTTACTAATATTCCAGAATGAAAGAGAATTCTATTCAGTCAAAAGTGCATTGTGAAAAAAAAGAACAAAAGGAAAACATTTAAATTCAATCAACAATCTCCGGATGAAAAGTAACTACGGATATTTTCATTGCCATTTTCACAAAATATGTGAAGAATAATGTGTGTGTACAGTGTATCCCAAAAATAGCTCTCAAAATCTACACAGCCAGATTCTTCGTTGGGAGTACAAAACAAATAGCCGAAAAACTGTACCTGTATGACCCATAGCTCATACGGTAAATGATAATGAACAAATGAGGATGCATGATGTTCATGAAGAGGCTCCAGCTCATTTCTGTGCTTCTGTACATGACTGGATGAATATGGCATACTCCGGCCGTTGGACAGGACGTGGTGGTCCAGTTTTATGGCTCCCACGATCACCAGAGGCAACATTGATGATTTTTTTCCTATGGAGCAATCTCTAGGAATTGATGTATCTAAGCATAGTGACTACACACAAAGAAACTGAGTTGCTAGTCAGCATGCTGCTTGTACTTCAATGGACACCACGGTGTCTTGACGTATGCACTCATCAATTTCACGGCGTGCTCAAGTTTGCCTCTAAATGCATGGAGTACACTTTAAACATCTGCATGTTTAATTATTTGCAAATGCTGCAGTTGATGTGTCCAACAGGTGTTTTTTCTTGTTGCGTCATACTTTGTTTTTCGTATTTTTTTCGTCAACTATGGATCGTACAGGTACGGTTCTCAAGCATTTTTTATGTACTCTTAACGAGAAGTTTAGCTTTGCAGAGTTTGGATGCTATTTTTGGGACATCCTGTATATTTGAATGAATATGTTTAGAAAAGCAGTTTTAATTTGGAAATTCATCATGATGTTCTTTGTACAGGGTCAAAGAACCCTGTACAAAGAACATCATTCGTATTTAACAAAAATGAACATTTGGAAAAAGGAGTAATAGAGTATTTAAAAACGCTACAACCATTTTTTACAAAAGCAGTTGTAGTTTTTTTTCTGTAACTAATTCATAGAAATAAAGTTAGAATTTATAGACAACTTCATTTACTAAAGTATGAAATTTTTACAAAATAAAGAATTTCTGATTTACTAGAATTTTAAAAAAAGTGTAATGGAAAGATTTTTTTTTAAAAAGGAAGAAAAAAATTTACCTTTTTTCATGAGCTTATAAAACGTTAAAAAAATTAAACTTTATACATGCGATATTGGATTTTTGTCACCGGAATAAATTGTGATAACTTTTTTGACTCTTTGACTCGTTTTGTGTGTTTAAGATAACTGGGACGGGAAAATGCTTTAAATTTTGAGTTTTTATTTTACTTTTAAAAAATAGACGGCACTTTTCTGCATCCATAGATGCAATATTTAAGAAAATGCGATAAATAGATCGCTAGAAAACTGAATTTTAAAATTGTAAGCAAATGTGATGTAAGTATGATTCAGGTACACTTTTTTCAAAATCCATTTTGTATATAATATATGTATTGTAAAAAACTAATTTTTCTATACAAAGAATGTGATTTTTCTGTATTATCTGTTCAAATTTATTGAAAATTTTACATTTTTTCTGCAAAAACGGAAAAATTAAATCATTAGTTACAGAACTAAAAAAAAAATTGATTTTTGAAATGTTAACTATGTTTAGTTTTACGTTAATAAATACTCAGTGTAGGTCTTAAATTATAAATCAAGTGTATTTAGTACAAAGTGGATCTTCAAGATTATTTTAAATTAAGTGAACAGCTTGTAAAACAGACATTTCGTTTTTCCTAACTGCTTATTGTTCGCATTTGAATACTCATGAATAACTCTATATGTTTATATAACTATTGGTTTTACTTTAAAATAAATATTCATATGTTTGAGTAAAAATAGAGATTCTTTTGTTATAATTTTTAAAAACAGAGTTCCATTTAAATAAGACATCAAATTAACTTTTTAAATTAATCAAAGACATTTTCTTTGTGTATTTTTATAACAATAAAAATATGTATAAGGAGTTCTGTAATATCCTGTAATGATGATGTTCAAAGTGAAGTAAAAATACTAAAACTTATAGACATAAAATTTTGTTATTATAAATGGAAGAAGACGAGAATCGTTGATAACACGTGTTGATGAAGTAAAGAAAGAGTAATTAAAAAGACTTCTAAATAATCTAAAATTTTAAACTTACAATTTAAAAACTGAGAAATGATGCAAAATAATCCAATTAATTATGGTATGACTTTATATTACATTAAAAATATTATTTTACAAATCATAGATAAAAATATTTTTATTCGCAATTTTCTCAAAATGCATTTTTTGTTCATTCCGGTACACTTTTCTCAAAATCTACTTTACCTATATTGCTGATATTTTACATATTTTAAGATCCACAAATTTTCAAAAAAGTGAATGAATTCGTTTTCAAATAAACATTCACAAGTTTTAGATGTGGTACAATTTCTGCGTAAAATTTAAAGGAAATTTGAATCACTAAATTTAACAGTTTTTTAAATTTTTATAAATTTATTTTTTAAAATTTCATTTCATTCATTTTTTAGATTGTTATGTTTGCAAAAACTCTGTAAAATTTTATAGCTATATATGCAGTGGGTTTTAGGCAAAGTGTACCTAAAGGTAAGAACATGTCTCGAAAATAAAAAAAAAAATAGTTGCTGATTGTTTATTTCTCAGACAGATTTAATTGTAATTTAAAATAGAATTTTTTTTTACATTAACAGGTGCATAAATGTAATGATAATTCAACTTAAAAAATTACTTCCGTTGCTTTTATATATACACTGCTGGACAATTGCTAAGGACGGATAACACTATCATCCATAGCAACCACAAAATGAAAGGAAGCAAAATGTGGAAAATTAGAATAAGTGCGGAACATTAGTAAGAAGAAGTATGAGTATATGCAAATTTTTTTACCACGCCTGTTCATCACGTGATAGCGTTCATAAGAACTTTAAAGGTTTTGACGCGTGTGGACAGTTGTTGTTTCAAGTCAAAGTTTTACAGGAAAGATTTAATAGACGAACTTAAAATTTTTGGCATGTCTTCCCGACATCACATAGATGATTTTATGCGTGGCCGAATTATTGGAAAGATCGAAGAAGGGCGAAAAATAACAGATGTTGCCAGAGAGTTCGACATCGCTCACAGCGTTGTTTCACGGCTGTGGAAGTCATTTAAAACTACTGGAATGTTTAGTAGACGGCACGGGGGAGGTCGTGTTAGAAGTACGACGCCTGCAGAAGACAGATATATCGTCCTATCAGCAAAAAGGAACAGGCGCACCACAGCTCAGCAGGTGGCAAATCAGTTTCTTGCTGCCTCAGGAAAGCAGATCTCCCGAAAAACTGTTGCCAGACGTTTGAGGGGAGGAGGACTATACGCACGCAGACCTGTTGTGTGTGTCCCATTGACCAGACAGCACCGTACTTCCCGTTTGCAATGGTGTCGGGAGCATCACAATTCGACTGAACCGGACTGTGCATGCGTACTATTCTCAGATGAGAGTAGGTTCAGTCTGTCATCGGATTGTAGACGCCAACTGATCTGGCGCGAGAGTGGTACTGCTTATCGTCCAGAAAATATCCAGGAAAAGGACCGATATCTGACATGCAGTATCATGGTGTGGGCCGGCATCATGATCAATGGCCGCACGCGCCTACATGTGGTTGCGAATGGGACTATGACGGGCCAACGATACATTGATGAAGTTCTACTTCCTCATGTTCGTCTTTTCCGTGGTGCTGTCGGTGATAAATTTGTTTTTATGGACGACAACGCAACATGTCATCGAACACTCGCTGTTCAGGATTGTCTAGACAGCGAGGGTATTCAACGTCTCGTATGGCCAGCGCGTTCTCCAGATCTAAACCCCATTGAAAATGTGTGGGATGCTTTGGGGAGGCAAGTTGCTGGTCGAAACTATCCTCCGACAAACAAGAACACCCTCATCCGTGCACTCACAGAGGAATGGGATAAATTGCCTCAACAGCTGCTGGATAATGTTGTGCAAAGTATGGTACGACGTGTGAAATGTTGCATCACACTCCACGGTGGACATATCCCGTACTGATACCTTTCTTTAAGGTGCCTGCTGACTTTTAGATGCATTGTTCCATTTCTCCGTACGCAGATCAAATGAACATTTTGTTTTCTTTCAGATGTTTCACAGCTTTTGTACTTTCCAGAACAATAGATATTCTTTATTCTAATGTCTGAACAGTGTGGCAACTATATTTTATCCTACTAGGCCTCATGTCTTGCTTAATGTTATGCTACATAGCAATTTGTGATCCGTCCTTAGCAATTGTCCAGTAGTATATATATATGTATATAATTTAAGTAAGTCAGTACCATTTAAATTTGGTGTAAAAAAAGTTCATTTTTCCTTCTCGCAGACGTTCCAGTTACTTTAATGTGAATAGCTTTTTTTAAAACAAATCAGAGTAAATTTAATTCTTTAATTATTTTTTCATAAACTCAATTACGATAAAGAAAATTCAGAAGAAATCGATTTCAAAAACCATATTTACTTTGAAAAAGAATAAAAATGAAAAGTTTCTCCATCTAAACTGATACAAAATAATTACATTTTAACTTTTTATTATTAATTGTAACATTATGTTAAAATATACAAATTATTAAATATCAAGTAATAAAAACATATTTTAATTTATTAAAAGTATTCAATTTTTCAACATTATTTAAATATTTATATTTTTTACGAACTTGATAATTTTGTCTTCAAAGTATGGAAAATTGAGCAAATTACTAATGCATAGTAAAAAGAGCAATGCTTCCTTAAGTCAGGAGTTTAATCCCTGTTTAGACGGCCGCGGTAGCCGAGTGGTATAGGTATCGGACTGTGGCTTGCTTTGTCACAGGTTCGAGCCCAGTACCACTAAAGACCCGCCGTGTAGGGCAGCGATGCACGTTAAATCTGTCGAGAGCTGAAACGTCCTCCCGTTGGTGTGGTGTGGTAGTTAGGAGAGGGGGGTGCCAGCTCAGGTGTCGTCCACGTCACTTGACCATGGTTCAAAATTACGTGGTCCGTCGCCAAAAGCCCTCGTGTAGCTGAACAGTGCGACGTTAATATTCAATGAATGAATGATTAATCCCTGTTTAAATCACCCTCGAAAATTTAGCTAAAATTCTTGCCTTAGTTATCGTGAATTTTTTGAAATATTACCAAAAAAGGAAACTAAATAGGGTAAAATCAATAATTGAATTTGAAATTTGATTTATTAGAAAAATGACCAAGGTACAAATAGCTTTAATCCCATTCTCGATAGCCCGACATTTTCGCAAGCTCGGTCGTCCTTTGGTCCACATTAGGCGTCCTCGGTAGCCTAGTGGTCAAGGTATTGGATCGTGGCTGATTTGTCACGAGTTCGAACCCAGTACCACTAAGGACCTGCCGTGTAGGGAAGCGATGCACACGTTAAATTTGTCGAGAGCTCAAACGCCCTCCCGTTGGTGTGTTAGTTAGGAGAGGGGGTGTTGTCAGCTTAGGTGTCGTTATCGTCACTATTCACTCACTCACTCGCATTAGGCCGCATTTTCGGGGCTCTACCGTATAAGATTTCTAGAAGAAATCATGAATGAAAACTAATGTATACACTTTTATTTTGCTGAAACATGAGTATGATGCGCATATATGCTCCTTTTGATCTCATGTCAAGTTTTCACAAATAACAAATTTTTTTAAAGATATTTGAGATGGTTCAGGGTTCATTTATAGCCATAGATTTTGACTCTCAGTACAGGAAACTTATCACTTTCTCTGGTAATACATCAACGGCTAACGACTATTTTAATTCTTGCTGTTAGTGATTTAAAGAAAAGAAATTAAGAATTATTTAATTATTATTATGCTGTTATTTTGAGTATTTGTTATTAGACTGCAGACACACACACACATTTTACATTTCAGCTTATAAGATAAAATTCAAGTTAAAATGAACATAATAAATGAATTTCTAATCTTTTTACAAAATTCTCAGGGTTTAATATTCTAAGATTTGTTTTTTGAAGAGTTATACTAACTCAACCCTGAAGAAATATGAGTTAAACTTGAACCATAATCTCGAAATTCAAGTAACGTAGTGGTACAGTGAATTAACATAAAAATTTTACGATTATCTTTAAGAAATAAGAATATTTATCTTATTAGTCATATTCGTTTTATAATAGCTTCCGTGATATTTAATTCGAAAATACTTTATTGCTTTCAGTCGTAGTCATTAATTTATTGAATCGTTGGTTTATACAATTGGTCGTAAACGTACGCATTAATTTCTAGTTATTTATAACTTGTATTTTTCAAGAAATTAAATACGCGTGAGCGCATCAGAAGCATTCGGCTAAATAATGTATCACTTTCATAAAATGAATATACAATCCCTTTTGCAATGATAAAACTTAAAAATTCTCATCGCTCACTAAATTTTTTTATGTAAATACATGGCGATGGTTAATTTTCTATGTTATTCACTGACGTACAAAATTAAAGGAATTTTACTTTTGGTTGATTCTCTCCACAAGTATTAAGCAGATTTTAATACAATTAAATGCGCGCATAAGTTGTTAGGACTCTCAACAAACACAATATACCACAGTTATGGTTCACACAGATGTTAGTGTCTACCATTCATCAGCGGCGCAGAAAAGACTGATTACATAACAGAAGAAAATAATGGATTAATGGAGAATATGAGCCCTTTTACAGTAATACAACCTTAATAACATGAATTCATGCTGTAAATAAGATATTTTATGTCCCTATGGCTGGTCCATTTCACCAGCAGTACTGTTTTCAGATCACAGATGATTTGGCAAGTTGGGAGACGGTATAGAGATCAATATACCTAGCGGACACCCTCACTTACCAGAAATTCGTCAGCTTGATGTGGACAAGAATCGTCCTTCATAAAAATGAATGAACGAGAGAGTGAGTGAATAGTGACGTCACCCTATCCAGATACTTGAGGGCGTTTGGCGATGGATCTCGTAATTTTGAACCATGGTAAAGTGATGAGGATGACAACTGAGCTGGAATCCCCCTCTCCTAACTTCCACACCGCACTAACGGGAGGACGTATGAGCCTCGACAGATTTAACGTCCTTCGCTAATTAATGATTATTTGATTAACATTTATCGTCAAGGTTTGCATATATAAATTACAAAATGTATAATACGATTATAAAAAAGGTGCAAAGTAAGATGAGTACTAATTTTAGAATTATATTTAAAGCAATTTGAAAAAATAGTTTCAATTGGAAGTAATATATTTCGGTTTCAAGGGCATAAATAGGACTAATGACTCTCTTTCCAAAGACATACTTTCCAAAATTTCATTCAAGCAACATTTTTTTTTATTCTCATTACTATAGCAGTATTATGCTTCCGTTTTAATAACTAAATATTTTTTAAGAGTTAAGTTTAAAATTTTATACGATTTGTGAGTAGGCCTAGGTGACCAGATTGGGCCATTATTGTTTAAGGTATTGGTTATATGTCAATGCTCTTTAAAAAAAAACGAACTACAGTTTCTATATATTGAGTGTTTTTAAATAGAAATATTTATACTAATAAATTGATGACTTAGCAAACCTAGGCATCTTTGAACTGTCATTTCTTTGAAATTTCTTTAGTTCATATATATTTCTAACGTGTCGCAATTATCTTTTAAAACGGTATCTTTCTAACTTATGCAATGATTCTAGATCAGTGGCATACACAAGAGGGGTGTTCTAGGGGTCCGGACACCCCCTATAGCCCTTGGGGTTTTTTTCGATTGGTTATAATCCTATGTATATATTACGTAAAATTTAATTATATATTTGTTATTAATAAAATTAATTTGATTAATTAATACAAATTATTTATTCAGTAATTAATTTTGTATTGCTTTTGTTCTCAAAAATGAACAAAATCAAAAGGATATGTTGTGCGGCGTATTGGTGCATGATTCCAAAATGGTAGACTTTCTTCGACCCTTGGACCCCCTGAAAATTTTTGTGTGCGCTACTGTTCTAGATTATGACTAACTGGTTTGACTATTTGCTATTTGTGAGCGAATGTTTTTATACATTTTCCCAGTTTTCCTCTGCATTTAAGTTCAGGTTTCTAATGGAATTTTAAATAAGAAAAAAGCGATGGGGTGGGGGTAGAACAATGAGAAGAGATAGCTGCTGAAAATGTGTAATTTGCTTTAATGATCTTAAAAATAGCTTCAAAAAGCACGTCTTCAAACATCTTTGAATAACAGCTGACATAAGCTTTTTGAATATGAATTATGAAATGTGGTGCTCTAATTTAACCAAAATTACCTCATACATTAGTCAATCCTCATCATAATCACGTTTTGACCTTATGTCCAGCTACTTCCTCAAATCATGTCAGTAATGAAACAAGCTGTCTGGTCAATCCAGAGATTGGGCATTCCTCCAATCATTAAGTGCTGCCATAATCAGCTAGAGAGAACTTATTCATTGGTCTACGCAACTTTTAATGCTCATTTCGTATGTGGGATCTGCGTGTCATTAATTTCAAAGTATTGAATGCATTTTTCTACATTATTCGATTCAGATCATTGTTTTAAAAGAATGGACTCCTTTGGTAGCCGTGTTTAAGTTTGATTCCAGATTTAATTGTATTTATATTATATATTCGTTCTCGAGAAGATGTTCTTTTACATCAATTTTAAGTTTTCATTTTTTAAATAAAGTAATAAAAAATGAATACGTTATGTATCTATTTAATTTTATATTATTTAACTGAATTTTTCTTCTGTAGAATTTAACATTTTAATATTGTCATGTACTTTTCAGAAACTAACGAAATTTAATGAACACACACAAATTTTTTCTTTTTTCAGAATAAAAGTACTAAAATAACAAAAACAGAGAAAAAATGCTGTAAATGAAGATTATTTACTTATATGTAGCAGTAATAATAAATATGTAGCAATAATAAATCAACTAGAATAAGCGAAACATTTATCTAGAGGCTTAATTCTCAAATATATTGTGAGAAATTTATTTATTTATAAATTTATTTTTTTAAATTTCTCAATATTTCCGTAAGTGCTATTATTGATAGATTAGTGGTGGTGGTTGTATAATTTTAAATTCAACTTTAAAGTCGAAAATTGCAAATTTGGAAAGCAATTTTCAAAAGCATTTCAAATAATTTATTTACATTTTTTATGTAGCTTCAATAGCACAATTCAAAAATTTCTTAAATATGGCCAATTACTCTTACTTTGTAAAATTTAAATTTGCCTTAAATACGAGGCCACAATTGAAAATATCTAATCTAAGAAGAAATAGTTTACTTTTTTGTGGCCTTTAACAGCTTTACATTCGACCTTTTCAGTTATCTGATCCCAGGCTTTCTGGGCATCGACCTTATACACGGATAAACATCCATCGTGTCATCACTTACTTATCAATCTTCTTCATTTCTTACATTCCTTTGAAATAGTGGGTGAAATATATCCTTCACTAGTTTTCATTTCTTACCTCATTTAAAACATTTTTACCAACCCAAGCATGCATTTATGTCTCATTAGATACATGATGACTCATTGTCATTAGCTTTGCATATATTTACGCCATTCGAAAAGGCGATATTTTTTTAAATGATCATAATATAAAAATTCTTGTTTCTTACACATCTTTTAATATCTATTTTGCCGAATTAATAACACGATAGCATCAGCCGTCTTATTGGTCAGTGTGGAAGGGTATTTATAAACTATGAAACATAAAAACCTGAATTAGGTTTCCTGACAATGAAAACATGTTTTGTTAAATTTACTATCTTCTTCAGAGGTGTAATATACAGCAAAATAATCATTTACGATAGTATAATTGTGTGATGAATACATTTCACATAGAATAAACATTGCTTTTCCATATAAACTTCGCTTCTTTCGGTAATAGCACAATCATAAATAATAATAAAACATATTAGAAACAAGGATCGATTTTTTTATGTATAACGTCGGTTGGAAATGGATAAGACAAGACATCCTTTTGTATTAAACAAACCCACGTATCCAGTATATCCTTATTGCTATACACAAAGGAAACTCATTTTCCAACTAGAGCTTGGAACTTCAGGTCTGCCTCGTCACTTGCACACGACGAAAACAATGTTAGTTCTGACTTTTTTATGCCACGCCAAATATGCATCTGGTACTCTGACTAGGAAGTCTTATATTTCAGTTGTGTGGTATGGAATCTCTCACTTAATTAGCTGCAATATATATATATATATTTCAAAATGGTATTTCCAATATCTTATTCCATTTAATTCCCTATAAAAATGCAGAAGTTTGTGCTACTCAAGATCAGTGACCAGAAATCAGCAGCACGAATGTGTAACAAGACTTTTTATCAAGCCCCACGGAATTTAATTCATTATCTAAAATCCAATGTTTTGAACGATTTTCGAAAATTTAAAAACTTAGCTGTCTCAAATGTTTAGGCATTTTCACAGCAGTATTCAAACTACTCGTAGTTCGAAATTTTGAGATAAAATTATGAAAGAATATATTTGTTCGTTGCATATTAAACAATAAACTTTTTTTTCTCCTTGAATAAATAAGTATCGGAAATCGAATAAAAGAGGCAGTAATCGTGTGGAAAAATTCAGTTTAAAATTGGCATTCTTTTAATTGTTTGAATTATTAATACATATACGTGTTGCAACAGCTCTGTTTAAAAAAAAGTTATGTAAGAACAAGTAATATAAAAAAAGTTTTTTAAGACAATTTCTACTTAGGTCAACAAAGAACATTTTTATTTTAGTTACTTTTTTTTAAATAATTATGGTTAATATAAACATGTATATACATATGACAGAATCTCAATATTAAGTGGCAAAATAGAAAGCGAATTTCCATTTTCCTTTCTATATATGGTGTTGAACTATCATTTTCTTGTTACTTTTTATTCATTCATAAATTACTTTCTCAGAAATTAGGCCATCCAGGTAGAATACGAATCCACGACCTTTGGGTTAGAAGTCCAATGCGCTATCCATTGCGCTACAGGGACTCAACGAACAATTTTCCTTTTTAAATGCGGTGTTGGACTAATATTTTTGGGTGTTTGTTACTATTAATTCATTATTTAAGTTTAACTAATGAATTAATATTTAAAAAAAACTGCATTAACATCAAGAGTCATCCACTACAAGTTTTAAAAAATGTATTTGAACTTGAATGGATGAATAGAAATGTATTTTACTAATGATCGAAAATTTGAACAAGATATATATATATAGGGAGATTGTGAACTAATAGTATAAGAATTGAAAAAGGCAATAAAACATACTAACGGATATTATTATTCTGTTTTCTAGAAATTGTATATTTTAGATTGAGCATGAAAATATCATTTGTGAAAATGCAATACTGAAATTTATACAGTAATTTTAATAATATTTCTCTAAAGAAAACAGGCCAACTCAGTGAATGGAATATTGACCTTATCATAACTTTTATAATGGTTGCTTTATAATTTTGGGTAGTTGTAATCGGAATGCGCTATTAATGCAATTATATTGTTTTTTGTTAAAGAGGCAGTTTTTAATTGCTCAGATTATGTTTCTGGGTGCCAAATGTATTAATTTTGCAGTGACATAAAATCATATACATTGAAGCTAAATAAGTTTTTCTTAATCGAAAGAATTTAAAAAATTGTTGCAAAATAAGATATCTTCAGATAAACAATATGAAGAGTCACAGTCAATGAAATACAAAGAAAAATGTCCCCAAAATACTTAGTTATGTCCACAATCGATAAATTAAAAATATTTCTGTGCATCATGACAATTTTGTTCATCAAGTACGCTTAAATGCAACTGACAAAAAATGCAGTCACAAAAAGGATAATGTAACCAATTTTTATTTAATATTTAAAAACATATCAGACACAATACATATCAATATGATAGATATTTTTTCAGTTTTTATAGTTTAGTAATTTATAATTTTAATTATTTTAGGTTTAATCTTTTGAATCAAATAAATTTCGTTCTTAAATAATAGATATTTTTTCAGTTTTTATAATTTAGTAATTTATTATTTTAATTATTTTAGGTTTAATCTTTTGAATCAAATAAAGTTTTTCGTTCTTAAGTAAATTACATAGCTTATACCAGAAAAATATAAATATATATATTTTAAGTGATCGTCAAATTGTCTAAGGATTGTTCAATTTAGTCTATGTAAATGGAACCATGAATGAAGTGAAAATGTACTTCCAAGATATTATTTACTGATCTCAAGATTTTTTTTATCACCCTACAAATTTTCACTACATAAAAAAAAGAACTAAGTTAGATTTTTACATCATTAATAAAAAAATTTAATTCAGTTTAGGCATATCGGTTTTAATGTCAGGAAATCAGGAAGATCAATACAGTTGATGAATTATTATTAGATGTTTATTTTAATTGTAACTTGGCTGGATTTAATAATTATAGTTATCGTATTTATTCGAATCTAAGCTGCACTTTTTTTCCAATGTTAATGCTACTGAAAATTGAGTTCGGCTAAGAATCGAAGGCGGAAAATTTCGTTGGATGGGGAAAATTGAACATGATACTAATGGTTAGAGCAATCATAGGTTTATATATGTATTTAAAAATTTTGAATACTGGTAAAATAAATTATTTATTCATTTCTTATTAGTTTTCATTTTAAATTTTTTGAAACTTCGTAAATATTGGATATTGCTAAATCATTATACATTTTTTTTAATTTTTAAAAAAGTGTTAAGAATTGGGGGTGCGGCATAGAATCGATGGCTGTTTAGATTCAAATAAGTACGGTAATACCTTTTAACCCAAATTGTCGAATGGAATTCTAATTGATAGTAAACTGATATTCTTATCCATGAAAATTTATTAGCTGCCGTTATGTAATCTTTCAGTCAAATGGCCTTAAAGTTTTCTGTGATTCCCTATGAATAAAGTATTCAGAATCATAACTGTTACAATAACAACCATATCCATTTTAGATATCAAAGATGATTAGAAGCTATCTCGGAGTATGTTTGATATTTATTAGTACCTATAATTGCAGTGAGAATTTTTTCCAAATTATTTTCTGTTCCTAACCCACCACCACCACACACACATGCATTTTAATGCACAAGTGAGTCAGTTTTTTTAAAATTTTGTACTCCGGTTCTCTGCCCTGGATGTGCTGATTTTAGAATGAATTTAACTTTCCTAAGTTATGTAAAGTACTATAGTAATAGATTTTCATATTTTTAGCTACGCATCATAATAAAATATGATACACTTTAAGAAAAACAATTCTTATCTCGCATTAATCATGAAATCCTTATCAGAAGTGGAGACATTTTTCTCATAGAAAAAAATCACATTTTGCCAACATATTTATTTTTGTCCATCAACAAGTGTTTAAAAATATCCAAACGGAGAATGTTTACAGGAGTTCCGTTAATTTTCTAGTGTCGTTATAGGGCACGTACAAAATTCGCATTTTTTCTCCAATGACTGGAAAGTAATTCACGTAACAATATTAGAAACTTAAACTTCGCTATGTTTTAAGATCTAAAACTAGGAAACAAATTAAACTAATTCTATTTCGTTGTATCCTGTTAAGAAGAAATAACTTTAACGTTATTTTATTGCTCTAAATTGAGACTAATTAGTGTGGCCATGGAAAAATATGTAAATTTATTAATCAAAATATGTACTCTCTTTAGACAAAACTTAAAATGGTAATTACAAGCTTTATATATATATATTTAAATATACTACAGTAGGGGTGGGCAACTTGTTTTGGCTAGCAGGCCATATTATGGGAGAGGAGGAAACCAAAGGGTCACACCTTTTTAAAATGATTGCATGCGTTATAAAAAAAATAAATATGGGTAAAATAAAATAGTGGCCGTTTAATTTAATTTATTTACTGTGCTAATTGCATATTGTCTATAACTGCGAGCACATTTAATTTTAGAATCAGTTTACTAGCAAATGTACCTTATACTTTTCCATAATTTTTTTTTAATCAGGAGGGAGATTGCCCGTTTAAAGTATTTGGACTTAGTCTTGTTATCTGGGTATATGGGCCGCTTGCGGACCCCAATCCCATATCTGGCGATGAAATAGATGTGGAATGAAGTTCTTTTTATCATGCTGACTATGCTGCTTCCTGATTGGTCGATTCAATCGTTTGGTTAATGTTCATGAATGTTTTAAAAAGTTCGAGAAGAAGGAGAGCTGAAAGGCTGCTCTCTCATTGGTGTAAGGTAGGTGATGACAGTGACTCTAATTGGCTGCCCGAGGGGTCTTAATTTAACGAAAACGAAAATTAGATGAGGCGGGTGCCAGCGAAATAAATCGCTGATACCCAAAATCATGGAGAAAAGGATGAAAGAAAGATCAGTATCTGAAATCACTCCCCCGCAGGGGGAGGCTGGAGGAAGAGAACGGCCGAACGAGGACGAAACTAGAGTACGTCACGAGGGCGAGAATGGAAGAGCGCAGGAAGGGGGGCTTAACAGCCCCAAAACGCGTTCGAGGAGCACCAAAAACGCAGTGGGAAGGAAAATGCTGCTTTTTTTTTTTTTTTTTTTTTTTTTTTTGTGCAGCTGGAATGAAAAAGAAAGGAGTCTGCAAGGGAAACTTACAAACGACACAGCAGGTGTAACGAAGCTGGAGCCAGTTTTAACACTGATCCCAGTTCTGATGAGAGGCAAATGCATTTGAATGTTGTGAAGTGTAGCAATTAAGTGTTTTTGTTGTGATTACGGCTGTTTCAAGGGCAGATTCAATTTAGTAGTTTTGTAAGCAAAATTTAGTTTAGAGTGAGGATACGTGAAAAGTGTTTGTGCTTTAATTACTGGGTTGTCGTGATTTTGGATAGAAATAAAAACATTTTTAGAAGTTCTAGTGATGTAATTATCGATCGGCTCCATGTGTAAGTCGTGATGAATGACACTATTTCTAACGTACCAAGGTGCGTTAGTAATGATTCTAAGAATTTTATTTTGAATGATTTGAATGCGTTTTGTGTGGGTCGGGGCCACGGCCCCCCATACGGGGGACCCATACGTTATTGTTGGACGCAGAATTTGCTTGTAAAGAATTACTTTATTTTCCAGGGAGAGAGGAGAGCTTCTCCCAATAAGGGAGATAGCTAACGCTATTCTACCCCAGAATTTGTCTGAAAGATACGATAATGCAAAAGCGTACAAAAGAATATTTTTTTTAATATTTAATTTCACTTTGATTAGAATACAGGCATAAAATTGTTTAAAGAATACCATTACAATAAAAAAATATTTAAATACGATATTTTGGCAAAAAAAAAAAAAAAACACAGAATTAATTATTTCCAAAACATTTCCCTTTTATAAAAAATGCTTCTATAATAATAATATTTTGCCTATATTTAGCTCAGACATCGGTACAAAGCCTGAACTAGGATTTTTGAAATATATAACTTAGAAGTGGATTTTTCTAGATTTTAATAATACATCCGAGTGAAAAAATTTTTTAGCAAAAAAACACTAATTATTATTTCAGTTGGTAGTAACTCAGAAAATAATGTAAATTTTTCAAAAGTTTTAGTTCAGTCTCTTTGGAGAATTCTTAGCTATATTTTGGCAAAATATTATTATTATAGAAGCATTTTTTATAAAAGGAGAATGTTTTGAAAATAGGTATTTCTATGCTAATTTTTTGCCAAAATATCACATTTAAATAATTTTTTATTGCATTAATAATCTGAAAACTATTTTATGCGTGTATTCTAATTTTAAGTGGCGCAAAACACTTAAAAAATTATTTTTTTGCAAGCTTTTGCAAAATCACGGTTCTAAACGTAATTGGATACCTTAAATTCTCATCATAGCCTCCAAGTTTATGTCATCCAACTTATATCTGTATTTACTGTTGATGATCTTCATGCAAGAAACACTTTCTTCACAAATATAAGTCAACTAAAATATAAGGAACAATTTCCCCGCAAATTTCTTCATACATATGGAAACTTTTCAGCTGATAAAGATTTGTAAAAGTCATTGTCATAGCATTAAACATTTTCTTCACACTTTGATTAGACTTCAAGTCAATAAGTTCAAGCTGTAGCTCCTCGTGTACTGTATCACTATCAGCAGCAATGGTATAACAGAGCAAATTGAATTTAGGCTCAATTTTCTTAAATCTTCTTGTGACCTCATCCTCCAGACTCTATAGATGATCTCTTAGTAGAAACAGTTTCACTTGCTTTGTTTTCCTAATAGAGGAAAATAAAAGACGAATATTTGAACCGAAATTCCATGCGCGATCAAAGTAGATTTTCTGACAGCGGGCCGCATAAAACCTCTTACAGGCCGCTAGTTGCCCACCCTTGTACTACAGACATCACTGGAATAGGATGGTACTACAAGGTTATTTTTATTTAGTATTTGCTTATACTATCATCCCGTAAGTAAATCAGCACTGATGGGTAAAAAACAATTATGAGAAATACCGTATTTATTCGAATCTAAGGCGCACTATTTTTCCAGCGCTAATGCTACTCAAAATCGAGTGCGACTTAGAATCGAAGAAGGCAAAACATTTGTTGGATGGGGGCGGGGATTGAGTTTGCAATCCTTTCAAAGGAAAAAACGTAACCTCCCATTCTGGCCAATTGCATCGATGGCTTCTCCCATCCAGTTTATCTCCAGTGTTCAGTCTGTCCTAAATATTGTTGTCTGCTCGTATTTAGGAATTTTTCTATTTGTATACGCTTCCTTTTAATCACCTAACTACCAAAGACATCGGTAAAAGCATCAAGGCAAATTCACTACGGAGAAAGTAGGAAAAGGGAGGCAATTCTATATGTAGAAAAAAAGGAAACAGAGAGCTGCGGTCACTGGAGGTTTGACATAGATGAAATAAATATTCTACGTCGATGGCGTAAGTAAAATGATATAATTTTTGCTTGTAAATATGTTCAATAGTCTTTAATAATTATTTTAAAATCTTCTATAATACATTGTTCTAAAAAACGTTGCATAATAAATGCATTGGATGGCACGGAAGGCGATAATGAGTGGGAAAATGACGAAGCACCGGCATTAATTCAGAAAATAACTATGACAATGGGAGTGACGAATCATTTTCGAATTATAATATAGACGGTTAGAGTAATTATAGCCTCATGTATGTATTTGAAAGTTTTTAATACCGGTCAAATAAATTAAAAAATTCTTAACTTTTTATTATTTCTCATTAAATTTTAAAAAAAAATTTCTTAAGTATCGGATATCGATGAACTCAATTTTTTATTTTTTCTCAAAAACGAGAAGAGAATTGGGGGTGCGGCTTAGAATCGATGTCGGCATGGATTTAAGTAAATACGGTAATTATAATTCATTTTACAGAGTAATAGTATATTTCTGTAAATTTTATTTCTTAATTATAAAAATAAAAAAATATACAGAAATAAACAAAAGAATCTTTTTCACAAACAGAAGTATCAAAGAATGTTTTAATCCGTATGCAAATATTAAAATGTGATGTAAATTAAATAAAATAAAATTTGATGAATTGTCCATTATGTTCACCTGTTTCCAATGAAATTTAATACATTTTGTAAAAAATCCTAATAAAACGAAAAAATAATTTTTGAAAAAGTTATTTAATACTTCATTAATTTAATATAATCAGTAACATTTGTATTCTTAACTGTATGCAAACGATTTTAAAGCAATGTGGAATAAAAAAAACTGAAAATTTTTACGTGAAAAAATTTTGTTTGAAAAAAAAATACTGATGGTATATTTTTAAAACATGAAACCATAAAACACATATTGAAATCTAAAATACATGCATAACTGCTTCCAGTTTCCTATTTTATTTGAAACATTGAGAAAAAGAAAGAAGAATTTATTACTAGAAGTTGCTTTGGATGCATGAATTGTACTTGTCTAACGAGCCTTTCAGAAGCTACTTCACGAATGTCGGAAAAAAGAGTGAAAAAAAATTGTTCTTTTTCTGTTGCTGCTGCTGCTACACCAGCGTTTTTGCACTAAAATTATTTCTCCGTCCTCTAAAGAATTATAATCAGTATCATCCATACAAGACTTGTTCACCACTTTGGAGCTGTAAGAAAGGATGGCATTTCTCATTCTTTTATTGACTCATTTGATATTTTTTGCCTTACAAAGTTTTCTGAGATTGATTATTCAAGTACTGGAAACCCATTGGTAAATGAAGTGTTTTTTTAGGTAACCTTTATAATTTTTTATAAAATAAATCACTAACTAAGGACTAGCAAAATGGAGAAAAACAGTTTATTTCCCATGAGACTCCTTTCCCCCTTAATATTATCTATTAACAGCAAAAATAATTTTAAAATTGTCCTTTAGTAGAGTCCCGATAACCCGGCAGTCGGTATAACTCGACCAAGCAGCGCATTATGTCCAATGCAGAAATTATTGCTGCTGGTATAGTTAATGAAAATATTGCTGGGTGAATGAGTGAATATTAACGTTGCCCTATCCAGCTACTCGAGGGCTTTTGGTGACGGATCTCATAATTTTGAGCCATGGTTAAGTAATGAGGACGACACCTCAACGCGAACCCCCCTCTCATAACTTCCACGCCACACCAACGGGAGGACGTCTGAGCCTCTACAGATTCAACGTGCATCGTTCAACCCATACAATAACAATGTATTGAATGCAATAATAATGCACATTGACGCTAAGGCTACAATCTCTCTCAACTTTAATTGTAAATCGTACTGATTATCAAGATAAGTATAAAATGTTGTATATGACAAGCCCATGGGAGTTACTAGTAATTACTAAATTTATTTTTAGTTTAGTATTGATGAATTGATTATTAAATACCTCGTGCAGTACTGATACATTTTCAAGTATATTATATCAGTGTGAATGTGTATTTTAGTTTTTATTATGTCAGACTACATTTTGTTTTGCTTCCTTTCAGTAATTTTTGATAATTATTTAAATTTTCGATATGCTCGCCTCGTACCTCCCTCCCCGTAGGGTTATAACGCCTCTCTAGGGGGGCGTGCCCCTCAGTGTGAGAAACGCTGTATTGAAGAGGATTAGAAAGAGACCACATATTTGCTAAAACTAAACGTTTCAGAAAGTTGCTTAAAAATTTATTCAACATGTAATACTTAAAATACAATTTGAAGAAATTAGTATTATGTAAAAAAATTCGAATGAACAACTTACAAAATAATCCCAAAAAATGTGTTACTTGTAGCTTACATTCAACAACACATTAAAAAAAATAACTTAGTTCTAAAATTCTGAATTACCAAGTTTTTAAATGCTTGAAAACAAATTTAATATATTCAATATATATACCAGAAAATACATAAGTATTTTGACCATGTCTTCATTACATGAACGTGTATTAGTAGACACAGATGAAAGAGAGTGTAACTCAAGTTATATATTTGTGAGACACAACTACAACTATACCGCAAAGGTATTTTTTTTTAATTATGAATACCGTTGCGTCAAAACAATCCTTACTAATTGATGGAAAAGGAAAAAAACGCACACAGAGATTGAAAATTGATAGAGATGTTGGTGCCTAATGAGGATGTAGCATATGGGTGAACTAGAAGTGCCCTTACCAATCAGTACATCCTGTTCTAGAGAACGGGAAATCTCTCCTTATACCACTGACGCTAGGAAAAAAATTGGTTTTGAATATATATTCCCTTTCTTCAAAGTTAAGACAGAAAGCAAACACTTCCCGAAAGAATAATGAAACGTAAGACCTCACAACTTGGAAGTTTCTTCTTTCCTTGGTTCTACCATTAAAACCTGTTTGGTCTTCTAAAATTGCAAGTGATGTTGAAATACGGAGAAGAGAATGAAACGCTTGAGATGAAAGAATTGTTTCCTATTTTTTTATTATTAATGTTGCTGTCATTCATTCGATTACCTGTGCAGCAGTAATTTACTTGAAAATGTCGTTAAAAATAAATGAAAACACACGCAAAACGTCTGGTTTGTTTATTTATTGAATTCTTCATTTTTTAATTCATTTAAAATCCAAGAAAGAAAAGAAAATTTGTCAACTTAAGTCAATTTTTACTCATCAGAATTTTTAAATAATTTTCTAAGATACTTATTACATTTTTTAATATTTTTATTTCTTTTGCGAATTTAAACTAATTTTTCCCCAGCTTCAGCCATCAATTATTAAAGTTATTCCCATTTTTTTTTCAATTTTAAAAGCTGTTCATACCTTTATTCAAAAATAAAGAATATTTTAAGAAATATTTTAGTTCAGTAAATGATAAAATATTTAGTCATTTCAAAGAAATTACTTGGCCAAAAATGAGATAAAATGAAAAATTAAATTTCAGTTAATGAATTACTTTTCCTACGGCTGAATTATTGAAAGTAGTGAAAAATAAAAGGGAAAGCGGTTAATTTAAGTGTGGCTTAAAGAAATTTTTTTTAGGGTTCCATATATGTTTCATAAATGGAAACTTAAAAATGGGTCCCGTGGACAGTTACTTACAGTCGCGTTAAGTAACAAATGTGCGAAAAACAGCGCAGCGTATTCTTTCATTCGAAAATGAATTTCGACTTAAAAAAGCAACGGATTACATAAAATGTTTGTTGTGTGTGTGTGAGAGAGTTATAGACTTCTTTCAAAATACTCCACTACTATCTCCAAGAGCTTTGTGAAGTCAAAGTATCGACAAATGTACGTAAATTGATTTTAAAACACACACAAGGGATGTTTTCTAAAAACTATAAGATCTTTTGTGATCTTGTGTGATTTCAATTTTATTGTGATTACAAATAAATTTCTTTTATTTTACTCATACTTATATAACGTATAAATTTGTTTTCAATTCCCTAACTGTTCCAGTTTATTTATTTTGACTAAATAATTACTAAATAATATTTGATACTATTATTTTTAAATGTCATTCACATGAATATATATATCTAGATTTGATATCCAAAAAAAGTCTTTTTGGATTAAGCAATCACAGGCTGTTCAAATATAAGGCACAGCCCCAAAAGTCGACTCAAAAGAATAAAGAGTAGACCTCCAACATATAATAGGAGAGGATTTAAGCTCTATATTACTTGAAGTACCATGGAGATCTCTAATTTAGACTGATTGAATTGTTGAGGTTTAAAGGTCGTTGTGATCAGGATTTCAACCTATCACTATATTGCTCTCAATTCTCCTTAATTCTAAAAACGTTCCATTCGTGCGCCAATCATTTGAAAGGTTTCGTTTCGGAGTACCACGACGAATCTACCATCTATCATACAAACACTTTCACTTAATAAACATCCACAGGATTTCATTTTCTGGTTTTTTTTTCATGATGGTAATCAGTTGAACAAATGTTAATTTAAATAAAATATAAAAGGCTTAAATTTAATTCATTCTTCCTTAGAAGTACTTTTAATAGACGAAATCTACAAAAAAATCGATCATTCAGCACAAGCTTGTAAAGCATTTGCATCTTTTTATGAAAGATTTTGATAAATCATATTATCCAAATTTAATTATGATGTTGAATATTTGTTAAAATACGAATACTGCATGTCATGATATCTATAATTTTAACTTACTTAAGAACAGACTTAACTTTTAAATGCCTTAAGTTTCAAATTTGACACTGAACTTTTAAATCGAATTGTACACTTACAATTGGTTTGCTTTTAATATTTGGTTGTATGTATACTATCATTGCATAATGTTCTTTTGAACAAAATAAGCGTCAGCTGTCAAATTTTCCATATAATATGACATTTTGTTTTATCGCCGAATCGTACGAGTGACATGTTTTTTTAAAAAAAGTTTAGCGAAATAAATCTTAAACGCATTTCACTTTTCCAAAAAATAAAAATACCTTTGAGGATCTTATTTTTACTGTAATACAATTACTTTTAGCAAGTCTTGTTTTGCTTGAAGAAAATCGTGCTATTTTTGTGAGTATTTTGAGCTATTTTTTCGAAATAAGTATATAAAATATATGTATTAAGATTTATTATTATTATTATTGTGTATTTTCCCCTTTATCTGGCTACTGTATTATAAATACATTAATATTTTTTAAGTCTAATATGGAAAATCAGGATTATAAAGTTTAAATTATCTCTGGAAGAATAGATATATACATAGAGTAGAGCATAAAAATGATTAGTTGGCTATTGGTTCAACATGCTGAACACTAGAAAGACTGAAACTTAGTCAAAAGCAGTCAAAAGGACTGAACTGGGAAAGAATAACTAATGTGTAATGAAATTGGTGTGTTTAAATATAATTTTTAATATTTTTTTATACTATTTACAGTCATATAGCAAATTATTACTAAATATTAACAATAAAAAAATTTACTTCACTTGGAAAAAAATAAATTCTAAAAAATTCTAAGAAATTGGGTCATTATATACATAATTGTTCTTCCAATAGAAATTAAAAAACAGTCAAAATGACATTCATGGACAATCTAGTGCAGTGTTTCTCAAACTGTGGGGCGCGATAACCTTACGAGGGGGCACGAGCATATCGAAAATAATAGATTTAAAAAATAATTAATTCACTGGAATGAATTAAAACAAAATAGTTTCAGACATAATAAAAAATGCACTTTTACTCTGATATAAGTTATATGCGATATTAAGTCATAAAAAAAAAAACTTCTTCAATACTTAATTAGCTATCTTTGTTCCTATAACCAAATAAAAAAATATTTTATTTAACTTACTGTAATCCCATGATGAGAGAGTTTTTATTACGTTTTCTTTTTTAAAACTAACATTCTACTCTTTCAAAGAAAAAACAGATCCCAGATCCCCCAGAATCGAAAAAAATTAGGAACATAAAAAATTCATCGCTGTCATTATTTTTGAAATACTGCACATTATAGCTGTAATTTGTTTGACCTTCTAAGTTATTGGTACAGTTAGTTATGACCCCTCTCTTATGTGTTTATTTCTCATTTAAGGAAGTTGTA